>JBCEWC010014417.1:0-14380 GCA_038996855.1 Solanum aculeatissimum
CCGGGCTCTCTTAGAGTCGTTCACCCTTCGCTCCTTGAGCTTTTAACCCTCAATTTGTTCAGCATAGGTCATGAGCCTAGAAATATCCATGTCCCTAATGAGCATAGCGGTATGACATTCTTTCAACACCAAGTAAGAAACACCCAAAATGAACATGTGCATTCTTGCACGGGGGTCAGCTACTAACATAGGAACATACTTTGAAAGCTTAGTAACCTTTAGAGAATAGTCCCTCATGAATATGCTACCTTACTTGAGGTTGATAAATTCAGTCATCTTGGCTTCCCAAAGTTCAAGAGGGAAGAAACGTTCTAGAAAAGCAAACTTGGATTCCTTCCAATCGACCTTAACATCTTCCATTCTTTCCAGCAACCACTGATTGTACCACACTTTTGCTATATCCTTCAATTGATAGGCAGCCAATTCAGGCTTCTCCCCGGAACTGACACCCATAATAGTCAACACCTTCGTGACCTCTTCAATGAACTCTTGGGCATCCTCATCACTCTTGGAACCAAAGAATTCTGGAGAATACATCCGAGTGAAGTCCCTCACCCTAGAAACTGGAGTGCCACCATTCCTGGGATTAGTTTACCGGGTTTGATTCGCCATTACTTGGGCTAACATAGACACCACGTTTTGAAATTTTGCGTGAGTCACTGTTTCCTCCACAGGCTCACTAGGGGCTTGTTCCTCAGGGATAGGAGCCTGTCTAGGAAAGTGAGGTCTCCTAGGAGTCATCTTCTGAAAGAGTAACAAAAACACCCCAATTCAGGAAACCTCTCAAAATAGTTCATAGGACGACATAAGGGACAATGAAGTGAGAAAATTCCTAAAATGTTATCATAGCCTCTCGTTCATAGGTATGGAACGTATCACACCCATGAACAAGACTCTAAGGGCACGACATGTTGGACTCCAAGGATTATTTACAAACCTAGGGCTCTGATACCATCTTTGTCACGGCCCGAGAGTAGGGCCTAGATATGACATGGTAAAGGAGAACCCGAGAGTCCTCGATCAAGCCATCATAGTATCATCACATACATCATCAGTTTGGAAGCGCGTAAAATAACCAAATAACACGTAAGTCTATGGGATTCTGAGGCTTTGGACTCCAGCTATGGGGATGTTGTCGGGAATGAGATAAGCATGAATCACGTAGCACATAACATTTACATTCTAAGGGGTAGGTAGGTATGACTCAAGCTATGAGGGTAAGCAGGTTAGGGACTTTCCACATAAGCTCATTCCCAAGCCACTTATATCATAATAGGATAAGCGGAAATGGAAGCATAACATAAGATACCATCACTTAACATAGATAGACATATCATTACAAGTATCACATAACATAAAGTTCAATAGAGTCGATATGTCCAACAATGCCTCTACATAAGATAAGACAGGGCCTCGACATAATACGGGTTCATCCTCAAGTCATAAAGTGAAGGAACATAAAGTAAAGACAGGGGTAGATGAAAGTGGGTGTTTCCCTTGGAGTATAGGGCTCACCAAAAACAATAACCTCAAGAGTCTTGATTAGCCGTCTAGTAGAGGATGAAATTCACCTTCGGTCCCTACATGGTTAGAGCATGTAGACAAAGAGTATGGGTTAGCACATAATAATGCACTAAGTATGCGGGCATGCATTGCATATGAACTTGAAACTAAGACCAAGCTAGATGAAAAGGGCAGATACATGAACAAGAATATAGGAAAGGATAGTATACCAAGATTCCATGAAATTCATGATGCATGAAATGCCATAATGCTTATAGTGTAGGGGATGTGACCATAGCCGACATCCAAACTCATGTGAGTTACAACATTTACTTTCCCGATGAGGCCTCCTATCGGATGAGATAAGATTACTTGACAAAGGTAACCTACACCACACCATACGACCTAGTCATTTCGGTGTGATGGCCACCTTCCTTACGACCCGATCATTTTGGAAGGATTTGTATAACATATCATATCATATGATATCATAACATACTTTATGGGCCTCCCATTTTTGTAGCATAACCTATGTTGGCACATACTTGAGGGAAAGGCATGGGACCCTTGGGGATAGCCCACTTACTACTCCAATCCATTTTGAAGCGAAATTGTCATCACACAAGAATACATATACATATACATGCCTTTAAAATAGTATGGAAACACTTGACCTCATAAACATACATAATTAGGCTTAAAGGCTAAATCACTTGCTTTACTTTCATGCATATGTGATTAAAAGTCAAACACATTTTATAATCATGCTTAATTGGGCTAAAAAGCCAAATACACTTTCATGTCAAACTTCATGCATAAGAGTAGCTCCATACGTGTCATATAATATCATATCATATCATATTAGTTTAAACACCCATGCTTGCTCAAAGAGCCATATCATAGACATTATGTGATCATATTTTTGTCATAACCCATACTTGTTCAAAATCAAAGTCATAAATATATTTGGGACTAGGCCCACATCATATTCTTCTTGAAATCCATGTTCATACATGCAAATGCCATGATTGATGATGAGAATAGCATGGGTACTAGAATTCATAATTTAAATTCAAATACAGAAGAACCCAAAAGAAATTCAAAGTCAAATCGACAATTAAACCTCAATTTAACATTACCCATGCATATATTAACTAGTAAGGGGACATGCATACTTGTACCATCTTGAATCAAAGTAGTTCATCAATTAGAGGCTTAATTCATCTTGAAATCAATAAATAAGAACAACCCACACTTCAATTTTACTAAATCATTCTTAATTCAAAAGACCCATTTCAAGAAAAATCACAATTCATCAAAAATTTAGAAAAAGGATTTTGGGTCTCCATGGTTGAAAGAGAAATCATAAATCAAACCCACATACCTTGAATTTTACAAGAAGATTGAGAAGATTCTGATGAAGACTTGAATTTCCCCCAATTTCATGCTAGGTCTTCAATGGTGGATGAGAGAAAATTAAGAGAATTTGGGAGATGAATTGAGAGCTTGAATGAATTAAAATGGATTAAGGTTTAATTTAGGGGTTTTAGGAGACTTTAGAAAGGCTAAAACAGCCCTAGGGATAATTAAAATTACCAATTAACCATTAATGAAATAAAGAAGATAACTGGAATAGTCGCTGACGGAAGAATCCACATGGTCCATGTAGTGGTTCATGGACCGTGATCTCTACCGTGTGGATAGACATAGTTCATGCCCTGACTTGAAATCTTGGAACACTTTCTGGATCACCCCACAACAGGTCTCATGGTCCGTGAAGCTGCAAAAAAACCATACCCTGGTCCGTGGAGTCTCACTTGGCCCAGAGTCCTGGCTCTGGGGTCTAGGAAGTCTCTTGACCACTCCACAAAGGCTTTCAAGGACCGTGAGGCATCACACGGACCGTGAGGCATCACACGGACCGTGAGGTGGTCCGTAGAGCCTTACTTGGTTCTGGCCTTGGTCCCTCACCTAGCCTACTTTCTGGAACAACCCACGGATGCCCCACGGATTCCCCACGAATTCCCCTCACGGGTTGTGAGCCTTCCCACGGCTCGTGGACCCTCCCGTATGGCCCTGCCTTAGACATCTTTGTCCCTCCCTTTCTAGAATACTTAGTCCACGGATAGTCCCACCGAAATGGCCATAACTTCCACAAACAAACTCCGATTTTAGTGAAACCAATTGCATTGAGAAGATAACTCGAAGAGCTTCATTTTGATAGGCCATACACCACACAATTCATCTTGTACCAAGATATGTATCCATTCAAACTCAGTCCTTCTACACGGTTTCATACAAAACTCTCCCAACATGATTTCCTTGAATACGACCACTTAAATAGAACTCATGATCATCACTACACAGCCATAATAAGTTCAAAATAAACCTTGATCCACTAGTACGAAGTTCAAAAAATTTCAGGTCGTTACACAACTCTTCCTCTTTCTAAGCTTCTCTCCCTTTAGTTGCTTAGTATATGTCATGAGCTGAGACAAGTCTATCTCCCCAATGACAATAGCAGTGCGGCACTCTTAATTAACCAAGTCAAAATCTCCCAACATATATTTATTCATTCTTTCCCTAGAATTGGCAACCAAGTGAGGAGTATACTTCGAGAGCGTGTCAAATTTAATGGAATACTCTATCATATTCATGGAGCCTTGTTTGAGGTTCAAATATTTCATCATTTTTTCCTCCCTTTGTTCAATAGAGAAGAAGCGGTTAAGAAAGACAACATTGAATTCCTCCCATAAAATGGGCTCATCATCCACACTTTCCATATTCCGTTGGGTGAACCATATTTGTATAAGGACTTTGAGATGATAGGCGGTAAGTTTTTCTTTCTCCTATGAGCTTATCCCAATGATAACTAGAACTTTGTACACTTTATCAATAAATTTTTGAGTATCTTCCTCTGCTTTAGAGCCATTGAACTTTGGAGGATTTATTCTAGCAAAGTTCTTCACTCTTAAGGCCGGAGTAGGAGCATGAGAAGCTTGGGCCTTTTGATTAACTTGGTTGGCTACGCTTGGGCTAACAAGTTAATAATAATTTGATATTCTGCACGAGTGACCCGTTTCTCTTTGGGAGCTTGAGGGGCTTGATCCTCTTCAGGAATACGACACCTTGGTAGCGTTCTTCTTGGCAGTATTATCAAGAAGTTCAAAAGGGAAACCATTAAAAATAAGAAGTTTTAAATAAAGTTCTAAAGCACAACATAGATCATGAAGAAGTGAGTCATTTCCTAAACTCCTCATAGCTTCTTATTCATAGTTGTGACACTCTTCACAACCATGAACAAGACTCTACTCAACGTGTATGTTGGATTTTCAAGGATCATTTATAAACCTAGTGCTCTAATACTAAGCTTGTCATGATCCAAGCTTAGGGCCTAGGTGCGGTATGACGAATGGGGAACCCAAAGGTACCCCAAACAAGCCTCATAGCTTAACTAAACACATCTTTTGTTAGGAAGCATGGATTAATCAATAATATCCAAACTAAGGGGATTATGGGATTAGAAAAAACTCTATGGGACAAGGGATAACGAATTCCCATCATTCAAACACAATAAGAAAGTCTAAGGGAAGGGAAATAGGATATAATCTATAGGGAGTAGGGATTTATGACATTCACCACATATCAAATATCATTGCAAGCATCATTAAAACACAAGATATGGGCTAAGAAAAAGACTCCATAGATACATAAATGTTACATAGATCATATATGTCACACCATCTAACAAAATCTCTAATCAAGTGGGGAAGGGGCCAAGGTATGTTTCGGGCTCACCCTCAAAAGTAAATAAAAAAGTAGTAGAGTCTTAACATAAGCAAGATAGAAAATGGATGTTGTCCTCAAAATGGAAGATGAACAACAAGGAAGTCTTCAAGAAATCATACTAGCCACAAGGAGGTGGACGAGTCTCTGGTCCCTACATGGTTAGAGCATGTAGGCAAAAAGTTTGTGTTAGTACTTGGAATGTACTAAGTATGAGAGATATAACGCAACAAGAGATCATAAGTCATAATAGACAAAATGCATACTCAGATGCAAAGGTAATAAGATCAATATGACATGAACGATTAATGCCTTAGTCAAAATATGTATGGAAGTCAATCATAATCTCATAACATAGCATACATATATGAGAAGAGACCATAACCGATATTAAGACCATACGAGCTATTATATGAAATCTCAATATTTTATCCATAATTAAAATTGAGTTGTCGACTTTCCAAGGTAAATTATATCTTCACCTTACGATATTACCTTTTTAGTAGGTGTTACATGATGTCCTTATCTTATGATATTACCTTTTTGGTAAGTGTTCATGGTATCTATAACACCCTTAAGTTTATCCTACCTAGTATGAGTAAATGCCCTGAGAAACTGAGAAACATGATTCAAAAAAGTCACTAGAGGAAACCACGAAGGCCACCTACATCTCATAGAGTAACCTATGGACTGTAGATGTTGCCTCTTAGGTGCCCTTGTAAATTGGTAAATATTTCCTAAGTATGAGGCCCATGTAGAGGTATTCTACAAATCGTATATCATTCCACGACCCATTAAATCATGCTCCATTAATTGATGGCTTAAATATTAACCTTTCTAGATATTGAATGATGAGTTAACAAATGGGCCATCAAAGGATTTATAGCCCATAAGTATGGTTCATAGATTGAAGTCCGAGAAAACAAAGATTTCTAAATCTTAAAACCATGAGTTTTCAGATGGTGCATAAGTGGACCTATGGCCTATAATGGGCCTCGTGGTTCCACTTAGTAGTTTTAAAAATAGGGTTAATTTCATCATTTCCCACCTTTTAAATAAAACCTATGGTGTTTTTGACTTAATTTAGGTCCCTTAACAATAACCTAGGTGTACTATCCATCAGTATACACTTGGAAACCTAGAGAGCATCGAAGAAGGGAGAAAAGTGAGGGTTTAGAGTTTAAGCTTGAGGATTGTCAAGGAGGTGATCATTTTTCATAATTCCATATATGTAAGGCTAACCTAAAATATAAGATTGTTCTTCCATGTGCTCTATGATTGTGATAGGTTAAATCGTGATGAAAGTGATGTTCTGTGTTACTTTTGAAACCCTTATAATGTCTGACCTACTTTTCTTATACTACATAATTGATAACTTTTATGAAATTAATTTACTGAACAAATATTTTTACATGAGTAATTCCATAAACCCTAGCTTTAATTTATTAATGGACCTACATGAATGAACCAAGGGATTGAGTCTAAGGCCTTGATTTGAGATTGTTGAATGTGATTGTGATGTGAGCATGATAATTGGTTGATATAACCTCATAGTCCTATAAGTCCTAAAATTTGAACTCTAAATATTGGTTTAAGTTGAAAGATTAATTAAGAAGAGTTAATGAACTGAAAGAGTTCATTAAGAGACTCATTGTCTTGTTGATTGTAGTAGATTTATGATCATTGAGTCTTGGAAGGAGTATCGAGCACTGAATTGAGTAAGACTAAGTTCAACTCGAACTCAATAACTACGCTGCCAAATGTAGGAGGAAATTGAAACCATTAAGTCAAACATGTCCTCTTGATAAGTCCTTTAAAGAATAGAGCACTTAGTTGATTGGATTTATTTTGGATCAATCTTTTCTTTACCCTAGCAAGTACTAAATGATTGTGGCAACATCAATGGGATTGTTATACAATCACTGGCTCATAAGTGATTGTTTTCGGTTAAGAAAAACTCTCAGATAGGTTCTATATGGATAGTACTCTGATTTGATTGGATTTGGATTCAGACTCAATTGGATTTATATTGACGGGTCATTGTCTACTCTTTATTCTTGCTTTAGATAGACGTTTGATAGAAGTTTGACATACTGATTGAGTTCCATATCTCTTGATTTGAGTTATTTTATTTGATAGTATTCTACCTTGATGCATTTTTTATTCATCTATTTTACATACCGATATATTCCATGTACTGTCATCCATTTGGGCTTGGATCTTTTCATGCTGTAGAGACAGGTACTAGAGATCATCTATAGGCATTCCATTGAAGATATTCTTTTTATTTCAGCTGATTGGTGAGTCCATCTTGAGTTTGGAGAGTGCATATTATCTCATCTGGCTTTATAGTTAGACTTTTAAATCTATTTATTTTGATTTGAGGTAGCCAAGGGTTTGTCATGGGCACTATTGACCAATTTGATAGAGGCTTCACAGACTAGAGTTTGATTGGTTTTTATTTAGATATTTACTTTTTGGTTAGTTTCTTTCATACTGGTCTTTTTTATTTAACTTGAATATTTATACATTGTGAGTGTCCACCTATCAATTATCTTTAGTCTTCTGTTGAGTTGTTAATGTTGATTGAATGAATGTTATGAGGCCAAGTGGTTCGTTTGGGGGCTAGTAATAGTCTCTAAGTGTTGGTCAGGTCTGGGGTACCCTCTTTGGGCATGACAGTATCCTACCATACAACATTGCCTTTTCGGTAGGTGTTATATAATACCCTTACCTTATAACATTGCCTTTTCGGTAGGTGTTATATGATATCGTATGATGGAAAATAGTTAAGGGACAATGGAAATCTACCAAGGTCCACTCGATTCTTAGTCAGCATCCCACGGAATACTTAAATCATAATCATACTCATAACATGCATAAACTTATAAGTTATAATATCATAATAGGAGTACCACATCAAAACAATAGCATCATAGCATCATAAAAGGGCTCCATAATCTTTCATAATTCTCATAATATGTAATGATCCAAAAAATTTCAAACTTCGTAATGGTTGGTACAGGTTAGTGTTAAAATGGTCATGGTTGAACTTTGGTAGTCATGGGTTGTATTTAAGTGGCCAGATTCAAAATGGATCATTTTGAAAGGTTGTAAGGTCGGTTGGAAAGTGAACTTTGAAGGATCATAACTTTTGGTACGGTATGAACAGTGTGGGATACTATATATCAAATCGGATCTCTTTGAGTTATCTTCACAACGCAACTAGATTCTCTCAATTCAAAGTTTGTATGGAAAAGTTATGGCTAAAATAGTGGGACTGCCCGTAATTTGAAGGATGTTGGGAACAAAGTTCTAGAACTGGGATAAGGGTTGTATCACGGACCGTTTGGTGGTCCAAGGTCCGTGGGGGTGCTCATGGGGTTGTCCAGTGAGCTCTTAGAGGTCGGGGTCCCAGCCATGGCCTAAGTAAAGTCCCACGGACCACCTCACGGTCTGTGTGACCCTTCACGGGCCGTGAAGGGTCTCATGGAGTGGGGCAGAATATTGGCCAAGGTTCAGGGATAGACTTTGGAACAAGTGATGCTCCATAGACTGGTACATAGTTCAAGTTCAGCTACACGGTTCGTGATGCTCCTCGTGAAGTGATCCAGGAAGTCTCCCAAGAATTCAAGTCGAAGGCGAGGCCAAGTGAAGTTACACGGGCAGGTACATGGCCCGTGTACCTATAGACAGGCACTGTAGCCCTTCCATGAGGCACTGTTTCAGTGAATAAGTCTATTTCATTAATGGTTAATTCATAATTTAATTAGATCCTGTGCCCCTTTTAGGCTTTCTAAGGTCTCATAAACCCCCTAAATCTAACCTTAATCCCTTTTTATCCATTCTAACACTCCTAAAGTCTCACCAAAATTCACTCAATCCTCTTGACCTCCATTGATGAAAGCTTGGAAAAATTAGGGAAAAATCATTTCTCTTGCAATTCCATTCAATTCTCTTGATTAAACTCTAGGTATGTGGGTTTGATTCATGATTTCTTTTCATCCATGAAGACGCAAGAATCCTCTTCCTTAATCTATGAATTTAAGCTTCCTTTGATTATGGGTTCTTTAATTCTTAATATATTTTGAGGCATTGAGATATGGGCTGTAAAAATTAGGTGATTTAATGATGATTTACGTTTTAATTTTATGAAATGCATGGAAGTTCTTGAAGGATCAATGTGCATGTCCCTTTAATGGTTTAATATGCATGGGTAAATTGTGTTTATGATTTGAATTGGGATTTTATCATGAATTATGTTGAATTACCTAGTGAATTGTGGTTTAAAGTTTGAATTCTCCATTACCCATGCACTTGATCTCTCATTCATGGCATATTCATTGGAAAATGGTTATGATGGAACTCTTGTTATGATATGATATGTTAAGGGTTGTGATCAGATAGTCTGTTGTTATGGCTCTTTGAGCATTATGAGTGTTTGCACCACTTTGTTATGTTATGAAGGCTTGATATGATAAGCTATGTAGATGAGCTACTCTTATTGCATTGATATGGAATGGTTTTGGAAATTCTTGATGGCTTTAGCCTAAGTATTGATATGGATTTGATCATGTTTTTATTTGGTTAATGATGCATTATTTTGAAAATAATATCAACTCTCCGTTTGAAAAGCTTGCAAGGACATATATATGTATTCCTGTGGGATGAGGCTTAGTTCTGAGGGATTGGAGTCTGGGTGGACTATCTCCAAGGGTCCATACTCTTTTTCATCAAACCATGTGCCAACATGGGATTTCTCCCTAGATGGGATGACTTGTTAGTTTTCCCTTGTTGAAGGGTGATTAGGGACCTACCTGGCAAATAGTCCGCATCTAAGAAGTAGCTCGCTTGGGTCCCCTCCGGTGTCGGTTAAGTCAACATTCCAGCTATAATATGATTTTAGGTTGCAATTCATACCCGCATACTTAGTACATATTTTTTAGTAACCCATACTCTTTATCTCCATGTTCTAACCATGTAGGGTCTGGTGACAACTTCTACCTTTCGGCGGACAACGAGTGACATCGTTGGAGTTATTGAGCTTATGGTGAGCCTTGTTTTTCAAGGGAAATAGCTACTTACTATCTTCCTTTTATTTTGTTTATTTTATTCTTTCATGTATTTAGGGTGAGCCCCAAACTATGTCAAGGCCCCACTCTTTCTTATAAAGAGGCTATGTTGGACATACTAAACTCATGCACGTTGTATTATGCTTTATTGGGATATTATGACTATTGGGTTATGTTATGGATTGATGCTCTATTTATTCTTATGCTTATGTTTATGGAATTGTGATTGATGGGAATGTTCTTATGTGGAAATTCCCCTAACCCGGTATTCCCCCATAGCTTGAGTCCTACTTACCGGCCCCTTACAAATACTTCGTATGTGCTATGTGATTCATGCTCATCCCATTCTTGGAAACATCCCCATAGCTTTAGTCCAAAGCCCCGTTTCCCTTAGAATTATGTGTTATGTATTTACTTTTCCGCGCTTCCGAACTATGATGTGTATGATGATACTATGATGGCTTGATCGAGGACTTTTGGGTTCTCCTTCGCCATGTCCCATCTAGGCCCCCTATTTGGGTCATGACAAAGATAGTATCAAAGACCTAGGTTTCTAAATGATCCTCAGAGTCCAACATGCCGCGTCAAGTAAAGTTTTGTTCATGGGTATTATGCACGCCATACCTATGAGTAAGAGTCTATGACGACGTTTTAGGAACTTGTCACTTCATTGTCCCTTGTGTCGTGCCTTGTACTATTTATGAGATTTCCTAAACTCTTGGTTCTTGTCGCTATTTCAGAACATCCCTCCCAGAAGAGCTACCTTCCTCCGTAAGCTCTGGAATTTGAGAAAGAAGCCCCTCGGACATCGGTAGAGGAGCACGTGTCTCATGTAGAGTTCAGGAATATGGTGTTGATATTGGCCCGAGTTGTGGCCAACCAAGCCCGGCCAACTAATCTTATGAATGTTAGTACTTTAGCTTCTAGGGAGAGGGGTTTCACCCGAATGAACCCTTCAGAGTTATATGATTCGAAAGTGGATGAAGATGCTCAAGAGTTCAATGATGAACTCACCAAGGTGTTGACCATAATAGGGGTGAGTTCGGAAGAGAAAGACGAGTTGGCCACCTATCAATTGAAAGATGTGGCCCAAGTGTGGTATGGCCAATGGTTGGCTAAACGAGTTGCGGATGTCAAAGTTGGATAGGAAGAGTTCAAGATAGCTTTCCTTGACCAGTTCTTTCCTCTTGAGCTTAGAGAGACAAAAATGACCGAGATCATCAATCTCCGACAAGGTGGAATGACTGTGAGGGATTATGCTCTCAAATTTACTAAGCTTTCCAAGTATGCTCCAAATATTGTAACAAACCCCCGTGCAAGGATGCACAAGTTTATCTCGGGTGTCTCTGATTTTCTTATGAAAGAGTGTCGAACGATTATGCTTATTCGGGAGATGGACATCTCAAGGCTCATGACTTATGCCGAGCAAATTGAGGGAGAGAAACTTATGGAAAAGAGAGTGCATGAAGCTAAGATGGCCCGGTTTGATGGTGGGTTCTCCAACTCCAATGGTGGTAGTGGTTTTGGTCGATTTCAACAAGGACAAATTTCAAACATGAGAGTTGCTAATCCAAGGGTGCCTCCTCCTAAGGCACAAGTTGGGGGTGGTCCTCGAATTCCTCGTTGTGGCCATTGTAGTGGTAATAGCATGGGTGAATGTAGGAGAGCTATGGGTGCATGCTATGGGTGTGGTAGTTTGGATCACAAGATCTCTAATTGCCCAAGGAATGTGAAGAAGGATCAAGCGAATCCCGGTGATCAAGGGCAACTGAAAGCTCTGATTGGTGGTGCTCCTAGAAACAACCGGTTCTATGCTTTTCATGCCCGGCAAGAGGTAGAGAAAGCTCCAAACGTCATGACTGGCATGTTAAAAATCTTTGATTTTGATGTAAATGCTTTACTTGATCCGGTTGCAAATTTATCTTTTGTGACTCCTCTGTTGACTGTTAAATTTGGTTTGAGTTCCGAAACATTAAGGGAACCTTATTTGGTGTATACTCCCATAGGTGAGTCTATTGTTTCCGGAAAGTGTATTGTGGTTGTCCTATTTTCGTGTTGCATAAAGTGTTCCAGGGTGACCTTGTAGAACTTGAGATGTATGATGTTAATGTTATACTTGGTATGGATTGATTGCATGCATCGTATGCCTCGGTCGATTGTAGAACAAGACTAGTTAAGTTTCAAGTTCCTAATGATCTGATATTGGAATGGAAGGGTAGTGATTTTGTGGTTAAGGGTCGGTTTATTTCCTACCTCAAAGCCGGGAAGATAATTTGTAAGGGGTGAATTTATCATAATGTGTAGGTTAGAGATGTGGAGGGTTAGTCACCTAGGCTTGAATCGGTTTCGGTGGTTAATGAGTTTCCCGAAGACTTGCACGGTATCTGTTACGACCCGGATAGGGGGCATAGATGTGACATGGCGAAAGAGGACCCGAAGATCTTCGATCAAGTCATCATAGCATCATTACACTCATCATATGTTCGGAAACGCGGAAGCTAAAGCATGTAGCTCATAAGCTCTAAGGGTTTAGGGGCTTATGACTCAAGCTATTAAGGCAATTCGGGAATGGGAGGAACATGCTTGCACATAGCACAAAGGCACACATCAAGATCAACATTCAAGCTATTCTAATAACATGATAATATAAGCCAAAATCATAACATGAGAACATAATCATAGATCAAGTGGAACATAGTATCATAATATATAGCCACACTCATCATCTGTTCGGAAACACGGAAGCTAAAGCATGTAGCACATAAGCTCTAAGGGTTTAGGGGCTTATGACTCAAGATATGGGGGAAATTCGGGAATGGGAGGAACATGCTTGCACATAGCACAAAGGCACACATCAAGATCAACATTCAAGCCATTCTAATAACATGATAATATAAGCCAAAATCATAACATGACAACATAATCCTAGATCAAGTGGAACATAGTATCATAATACATAGCCAATTATCCACATTCAAGTCTAACGTATAAGAGTAAGATTTGTCCAAAACACGCCTCTACATAGAAGAGCGGGGCCTCGACAAGCTTTGAAGCTCACCTTTAAGTCAAGAAAAGTAAATACATAAACATAAAGGTAGATAGATAGTGGCTATTTCCCTTGAACAATAGGACTCACCACTACAAGTCTTCAATATAGAATCAAGCGTCGTCTGGGAGAATGTAGTAGTCACCCTCGTACCCCACATGGTGAGAACATTTGGAAAGAATATGGGTTAGCACGATTGAACACTAAGTATGCGGGCATGCAATGCGTATGACAAGTATAGTATGACCAACAACATTTCAAGGGGACAAGTGATACGAAAGTATTACACGTGGCCAAAGAGCAATATAACAATATGCTATGCCATGATGCATGAGATATAATCCTATGATCATATACATAGCGGGGATGTACCTCAACCGACAAAGACAAAAAGATACGGACGACCCACTATTCGAACCCGGTACTACTTGCCAAATAGTACCCTAACACCCTTTAACAAGGGTATATAAAACAGATCAATCCCTATATAGGGAGAACCCTTGGTCGCACATGGTTGACGGAAAGGGTGGGACCCTTGGGGATAGCCCACTTACTACCCAGTCCCTCGGTGCTAAGTTCATCCCACGAGAATACATATAGGTACATGCACATTTAAATCCAGAAACTTGTACTTGCTTTAAAAACATGCATACTTAGTCAAAACAAAACCATTGTTCAAAACTTGTTTATGCTTGAGTCAAAATCTTATCAAAACCTTGCAAAACCTTTCATGATCATATCTTGTCATTACATAAGGAGTATCCTATCTAATAGCTTATCATATCAAGCATTGTACATATCAAAATGGTGCAAGCACCCAAAATACTCAAAGAGCCAGAACGGAGAGACTATGTGATCACAAGTCTTTATAAAACTTATCATATCAAATCAAAATGTTCCAAACATAACCATGCTTATTCCATGAATGATATTCAAGATCATGGGTAATGGAATTCAAACTTGATTTAACAAT
>JBCEWC010014418.1:0-14379 GCA_038996855.1 Solanum aculeatissimum
ACTTGACATTTTGACTGTTTATTTTCAAACTTAGGCAATAGATTCAAATTACTCATTTTTTGCAAGGTTTTGTAATTAACATGTCCTAAACGTGAATGCCATAGATTATTTGACTCAAGTAAATAAAAAGAAGCCTAGACTTTATTACTTTCAACAACCATTACATTCAGTTTGAAAAGACCCTCAGTAAGGTAGCCTTTTCTTACATACATCTCATTTTTGCTAATTAAAACTTTGTCTGAAACAAGAACACATTTAAATCCGGTCTTGATCAAGAGACCAGCAGAAACTAAATTCTTCCTCATTTCTGGAACATGACAGAATTTGTTTAGAGTCACCACCTTGTCGGACGTCATCTTTAAACATACTTTGCCATAACCTTCAACTTTTATTGTGAAAGAATTTCCCATGTAAATGGTCTCATCGGGTGCAGCGGGGGCATATGTTGCAAAGACTTCTTTAACTGCACAAACATATGAAGTGTCTCCAGAATCAAGACACCACTCCTTGGGATTTCCTACCAAGTTGCATTGAGTCAATATGACACATAAGTTCTCCATTTCTTCATTCGTCTCAATCATATTTGTTTGATTCTTTTTTTTTGCTTCTTTGAAGAGCGACAATCAATAACTTTGTGTCCTATCTTTCCACAGTTATGACAATTGCCTTTAAATCTCTTTTTAGGCGGATTATTTTGTGGTCTAGATGGTTTCTTTCTCTTTTTGACAGTTGATCCTTCTTCAATAATATTTGTCCCTGCTATTGTTGAATTTTTCAGTGATCTCTTTTCTGCCGCTTTTTTGACCTCTTCAATACTCAAGCGTACAATGAGATCTTCAACAGTCATCTCTTTGCGTTTATGCTTTGAATAGTTCTTGAAGTCCTTCCAAAATGGGGGTAACTTCTCAATGATTGCTGCCACTTGAAAAGCATCATTCACAATCAATCCTTCTGCAAAGAGATCATGAATTATAATCTGCAATTTCTGAACCTGGGTAACAACAGTTTTACTGTCTACCATCTTATAGTTCAGGCACTTTGCCACAATGAACTTTTTCATTCCAGCATCTTCAATTTTGTACTTCTTTTCCAAAGCATCCCAGAGTTCCTTAGAAGTCTTTATGCTACTGTACACACTGTACAGATCATCTTGCAGGTCACTCAGAATGTAGTTACTACATAGAAAATTTGAGTGCCTCCAGGCTTCAGTCACCATAAGTCGTTCATCATCTGGAGTACCTTCAGCCAGTACAGGAACATTCTCATTAATGTATCTCTGCAGACTTAGGATAGTCAAATAGAAGAACATCTTCTGCTGCCATCTTTTGAAGTCAACACCGGTAAATTTTGCAGGTTTTTCTGCCGGTTGTACTGCAAGTGTAATATTTACACGACTTGAAGATGCAGTCGATGGTGTTATTGTAGTCGTGGTTCCAATATTTATTTCATTAGAGTCAGACATTATTTCTATCACCAACAGACAAACAACTCAAGAAATCAGAAGATGAAAAATACATAAAACAAAATAAAAATTAAATTCCTTAAACTTGTTATCCCCGTATAGAGCTTGCAATGGAAAAGACAGAATAAGAAAAATGATTAATAATTTGAGTCCACAGATTTCACTGTGTATCCTTAAGGAATTTAATCTCCTCACTGTATCCGAGGTTTGTGGATTACTTCCTCCCAGGATAAAATAGATTGACAATTACAGAGTAGCGGTACCTCAAACTCAGTAATTTTCAACGAACTCAAGAACCAGCAATGGCTTCACACTGACTCGAATTTTGTAAGAAAATATATGCAGAAGAAGAGAAAAATTTTTATGTCAGAAAACAAAGAACGGATCTCCATTTATAGGGATAATTGGGTGTGAATGTGCCTGTTCAGAACAGACTCATCTGTTCAGAATAGGCATGGTGTCTTTTTGGAAATGAAGTGTCTGTTATGATAAATTTTAGGCGCGAAAATTTAAAAGTTGTTAAAATAACTAACTAATTAATTTCGCATATTAATTAATAAATAATTCATAAATTATCCGAAGTCGAGCGAGCGACGACGACGACGACGGCGCGAGGAGATCCCCTTTACTTGACTCTTTAAGAATTAGAGGAAGTGTTTCCTAATATAAGAACCCACTTTTCCTCTATTTTTTAGATGAGGAAGATAAGGAAACTTGAGAGGAGCTCCATCTAATTAAGTGATTGTCAAACAAAAAATGAGCAATTATAGTAATTGAGATTTGAATGATTAAAATTTATATTTAAAAGAATAGATATTTTATAATTGAGATTTGAATAAGAAAAATATATTTACACATTGAGTGCAAATAAATGAATCCTCAATTTCTTTATCGCTTTTCATCAGCACTTGCTTTAGAATATAGTAAGTTGGACTTTTAGAATCTATATATATTTGATGTGAAAAATCAAATAATCATTTAAAAAATTATACATGTATCTTGTGTTGTTCAAGTCTTTGGTTATATCACCAGTACAAATTTAAAAAAAAATCTATAAATATTGAAGCTCGAAAAAGGAATCCTTGGAGATAAATCTTCCATCCAAAGTTGAACTTGTCTACTATTTATTTTCTACATTTTAAATTAAATTCATATCTCATATCTCGAGAGTCAACTCTAGTATTTTGATTTAATTTTACATATTCTAAGAATTTATAAATTTCAGCTTTTAAAAAATTCAAAGCCATTGTTGAATATATTAGTGCTTCATTTTAAAAATAAAAATAGAATTCATTGTATTTAATGAGATTTGGTCAAAGCCGTAGCCTAACAGTATATATTAATCACCAAAAAGACAATATAACAAACTCAAATTTTAATAATAATTAATTAAGGTTAGGAAGCGATCAAGGTGACATTTCCAATTAATTAAACATGACATTTGATTTTGCATTACGCACACTAGAACATATTGATAGAAATCAAAGAAAGAAAGGGTTTTGAGGAGAGATGCATAATTTGATCAAACTTGTGGGCCCATATTATAAGAGAAGAATAGTAAACCAACCTATAAAAGAAAATCAAAGTATGAATATGCCTTGGTTTAAGACAAATTAAAATATATTAGCTAAGTCTTCTATTCTAATCTATCATCATTTTCTTAATTCTCTATACTATAAACCTTCTTCCACTCCTCCCATTGATCAACGTAACCAAAGGGGATGGCTGCTTCGTCTCCATTGAAACGCAGGTTATTGAAAGGTTCATTAATAAAACCAACTATTGTAGCTTTGATAACTTCAACTTTGATAATACTCTACATATTTTCTACTTCAAGATTATTTATCCTACATCCTCAGCAAACTTGGATTCACAATTTAGATTCTTCGTCGTCATCACCCAAACTGAGAGCTTTTGTTGTTACTCATCATAATAAGCCAAAACAAGATGAAGATCCTATAACTCATCTTTTATTGGCAAACGCTAGCAGTTTTCCTTTGCCAGAGCCATTTGCCCACGATCACGATCATTTAACTAATCCAAAGCCTCAAATCTGTTCTTCAAGAGGTCAGAAGCTTCATTAATTATTTTAATGTTTACTTTTACAACTATCTGTTAGGGTTGTACAAGAACCGGACTAATTGGGATTTTATTTACGTGTAATTTTTATATATAAACCAACAAACTAAGTAAACTCGATTTTTTTTCGGATTGTTTTGAATTTGTTGGATTTTTGAGTTTTCTCGTTTTCCCAATAAGCTATTCACACAAAAATATATATAATTTGTGATTTAACTATTTCTTTAGTTCTATCAAAATATAACTATCTAGGATGTTTTAAGAAAATAACACAAAATATAATATGAGAAATTAATAATGAAATTGAATAAAACAAATATTGCAAATAAATAAACAATAAAGAAAAATTAAAATTAGGTTATGTATTTTAATTGTCTAAACTAATATAAAACTAAACAACAAATATTCAACAAATTGGCATTCTTATAGTGTTGAATTGACCTTTTTGCTAGCATTAGTATTGATTTGATTTTAAATTTTGAACTTTATTAGAGTTACTAATATCTATGTACTATAATCTTTATTTGACCACTCAAATCAACCCAAGTATAGAAAATTTTTTTTTAATATACAATCACTAGTCAAATTTGTTTTTTCGAGTTGACTAAATTTGCGATTTGATATGATTTTCGATTCGATTTTATTCAACCCTACTATCTCTATTTTAATATAAGTTGTTATCTATCTCACCTTAATGTTTTACCGAGCTTAGTGAGATAAAATTATGACATAAAGTCACATGCGATGAAGTTAAAATTTTGTTTGGACTTAGAATTTAAATTTTTAAGCTGCATTTTTTGTTCATGAACACAAATTTCCTACAAGTTGTGAAAATTGTTAAAATTGTCTCAATTCTTTGTAGAATCTTATCGAATAAGCAAAAGTCGAAGGAGAAATATAATATATTATCACAAAGCAGGTCATAACCAATTCAATCTCTAATTCAACCTATTTTAACATTCTCATTTTTAACTCAACCCGCCCATCTGACACTCCTATTCGGTACTAATAAACCCTCCAAGTAAAGTCTAAGTTGGAAGCGTCGGTGAAAATGATATATATTCATACGTTATTTTATTATTTAACTTTTGATAAATTTCTATGATTTGAAGTAAGCATATCTGCTAATTTGTTTAATTGGTTAGAGAAGAATGAAGACGTCAAACACGATAAATTTGAAGTTAGGGGAGGGAAAGGGGGTGAGCAGCCAGCAGGCCGTACTTCATCTTATCTGTTAATTCTGTTTATTTAAACTTCTTGTCTTAAATTTTTCGAATTAAAAAAGTTGAAACTAAAATATCATTAAATAAAATTATTCATTTTAAAACAGATTAAAATAAAAAAATAGATTATTTTATTTAAAATGTGAGATTGTTAATTAGTACTCCCTCCGTTTAAATGAATGACGTCATTTTTTTTTAATGTGTTTCAAAAAGAATGATATTATTTTTTAGGTAAAATTTTCATTTTATTTTTTCGCGTAATATGTTTAAGATCAGAAGACCAAATATTATTTTGATACATTTGACAAAATTTTAATAAAAAATCATATAATTAAAAAAATTTCTTTATTTTTAAAATTTTATATTAAATCAAACTCAATTATTTTTTTTAAACGGAAGAAGCATATCATTTTGACACTCCAGCTGTTGAGTATGACAGGGAGGGCGGCTACTTAGAATATTCTCCATCCTTAATTAACATATTAGTTCACCATTTTAGAAAATATTTTTTTAAGGAAACGAGATTCCCTTTATTTCATTTAACGTCATACCCTTTTTTTTAAATGCTAATTTCTGATATTTTTAAATTTTGGAAAGTTATATTAACTTGGGAAAAGGATAAAAAATGTCTTTCTACTATCAGAAAGAATAAAAAATGTCTTTTGTTTATATTTTGGGTTATTTAGGCTCTTGAGTATTAGAAATGAATCAAAAATGCACTGATACTAACGGAAAAGGGTCAAATTGCCCTTGATTTCTTAATCTCATTTTATCAATTAAAATAGAATATTGTACCCCCGTAGCAAATAATATATGTCATAAATATAAGATTATAATAAACCCAACATTAATTTTTATTTATATAACAATAAAAATAGTAATTATAATAAAACAATTTTTTTAATTAGTCAATATTTATCCTACTTCAATTCGAGAAAAAAATTTAAAAATAATTTTTTTTGCTTTTAATTAGTCAATATTTATCCTACTTCAGTTAAAAAAAGACATTTCTGATCCATTTGGTAATAATAAGGACATTTGTGGTCTAACGTATCATTGAAAAGAACATATTTGGACCAAAGTATAAATCAAAGGCATTTTTAACCCTTTTTCGTTTGTATCAGGACATTTTTTACCCTTTTTTCCCCATTAGCTTGACTTTTTTATTTTATTCTTACGAACATACTTTATAGCCATATAATTGTCACAAAGTGTTAAATAACAATTTTTAAAGCCATATTTTATTTAAAACACTAAGTTTTAAACAAAGTTTTAAATTTCAAAATGATAAAGGGTGTTTCAATTCATCGAAAGCAAATTTGACTTTTAAAAAGCATCAACCCAAACGGGTTTAGTACATCAATTTAAGCTGAATTTGTAGGAATTATGGATATTTACTCAGGGTCAAGGGTAGTGAGCATAAGATGAGAATTTGGGTTATTGCTATCTTAGCATATTTAAAAAATTGATTTCATACTTTTTTCTGGCACAATCTTAAAAATATCACTCCATTATGAAGCATCAAAATAGAATCATTGTATTTTATGCCCATTTGGTTAGAGAAGTGGTCCTAATGATCTTCCCCAAACTTTAAAATAGCACGTCTCAATTAGAAACAAATTATACACAAATTTTCAACTAGATGTGTAATAGTAACTACTTAGGGCGGGCTTTACTATAAAGTTAAACAATGATTTGAGGTCCTACAGTTTTTAAAAAATGCGTTTTGCATATAATATTATTTTTTTTTTAAAAACTAAGTCTTATGTACTATAAATTTAAAGAGAAACTTTTAAAAATAAAGTAAAATATCTTTTCATATTTTAACGTGGGAACGTTACAATAATTGAGAATTTAAATAGTTTTATGCAATTGTCATTTTTTTTTATGTGATTACCTATTTTTGTCTTTTCTCATTTATATCCTAATAACAATTGGCAAGGACTCACGTTTTTATTTATCTTTTCCATTCTCCATTTTACTATTCTTTTTCTCTTATTTTATTAAATATTTTAAAATTTAAGCAAATTTTTATTAGGTACACTTTCTCTTTGTGATATTCCACCTGGTAGATATTTTATTGAGAACTCCAAAATCGAAAAATATTTTTAAAATTTTCTGGTGTGGAGTCATATAAAATTTTATGGTGTGGAGTCATGTAAAATTATTGTGTGGTCTATTTAGGAAAAGATAATTTTTTTTTTTGTTCCTGAATTATTACATATATCGAAGCTATGCTACACTATTCAATATTATTATATCTACTTATTGAATTGTTGAGTACGATTTTATTATTTTAATATTATATTTTTGTATTAAAATTAATGATTGTTGATATACTTATAGTGATGATTTTGTTGATAAGTATATTTCTGTTTTTATTATTAAAATTTATTAAAATCTAAATATGTTAACTATGAATTTGCATCTGAAAAAATCTAGAAAGTTTCATTTTAAAATTAAAATTTAGGGCCTCTTTGTAAATTTTAAACTTTTTGAATGGGTTGATACTAGTAAATTTACTTAGCAGGTGTTGAGCATGATTATACAGGCATCACAAAGGACAAAAATGTTATATAATTACATAAAACATACATATTATTTTTGTGTTTCAGAAAAAATAGTTCAAATCAACAAAGTGGTTTTTTACGACAAGGATCTATTCGAGGAAGAATACAAGGAAATGAATAGAAGCCTACAGATATATGTGTATCCCCACAAGAAGAATGACCCTTTTGCAAATGTATTATTAGCAGTTGAGCATGAGCCATCAGGGAACTACGCAAGTGAGAGTTATTTCAAGAAAGCCCTTTATAAAAGCCATTTCATCACAAACGACCCCAAAAAAGCTGATCTTTTTTATCTTCCATTCTCTATTGCAAGTCTGAGAAATGACAAGAGGGTAGGGGTTGGTGGAATCCAAGATTTTGTGAAAGAATATATAGGTGAGATAAGTAACAAATACCCTTATTGGAATAGGTCAGGAGGGGCTGATCATTTCTATGTTGCTTGTCATTCTATTGGAAGGTCCGCAATGGAAAAAGCTATTCATGTAAAGTTAAATGCCATCCAAGTCGTTTGCTCTTCAAGTTACTTTCTATCTGGTTATCTTCCTCATAAAGATGCTTCCATTCCTCAAATTTGGCCTAGAAAAGGACCATCTCCTACAAATGCTCCTTCACAGAGGTGCGTGCATTTCTTTCTCAACCCCCCATCATTTTTTTTTCTTTTCTCTTATGTATATTTCACTTTTGTTATACTCCTGACACCGTTTTAAGTATATATGTTCCAAACAGTATTCAAAAGTAAATTAAATAAGTTTTAAGCTTTTCAACTTAATAATATGCTCCTCATGTTTTATAACATATTTATAATCATATGTTTTGAGGATTTTTTAATGTGTTAATTTCATAAGAAATGTATTACAAGTCTTTCTTTCTTAGTTATGTTGCCAAGAACATACAGATTTTATACATAGGCAGTATAAACATATTTTTACATCATCAGACCATCTAACTAATATCTAAAAGCAATTTGTCTTATGAGATTTATAATCTTGCAAATAAAAATATTTATACAGATGGTGTATAAACTATCTTTTCTTTTTTCTTCTCAATGATTCTTAAAACGTCATTGTGATTATGTTTTGCTGGTGAAAATTATAAAAGATTACAAATAACAACTGAAATTAAATTGAAGAAAACAAAATCTTCAGGTTGAGGCACAAATATCTCGCACCACTGCAGCAAAAATTTTCACCGGTCCAATAGTATACTTCATAACTTGTTCCCTCCAGGATACAACAACCTTATCACAAAAGTGTAACTCAACAAACTCTGAATAAGAGTTGAGTCACTAGCTCCACAAAAAGAACATCTCCCTCCAACTAATAAGAACTCTTTTTTTTTACAAACTTTTATGCACTCTATATTTTTCTCTTGTATGTTATGTACCCAAAACAAATGAACACCAATACTATTTATAGTTGTGGAAGTCTTCCATGCAATGAATTAGAAGTTATTAGGAAAAATTAAAGACCTAGAGGTAACATAGGTTACAAGGAATAATGAGAAATAAAGAGAAAAATGAAGAGTGGGGCAACAAATTCTTCCAACAACTTGGGACACAAATGTTCACATAACAATTAGTAACATATGTAATAACTCCAAAAAAGAGTAATGCTGCAGTGATTAGAAAGCAGCAATAAATCACCCTTATATGCACTAACTTCTCCAATGACAACATAAACAAACAAAGCCAATGTAGCCATGCAAGATCAAGTAGCAATTTCTAGAATATTAACATAAAATAATATTAAAATCTCACACTAACAATTCCTCACTCAATTTAATATTATAAAGAGTTTATCAGTTGAAGGAAGACTACTATGCATAATGAAGGTGTGCTTTGTATTGAACCTCCAGTTAGTGAAACAGTAAATTTTATTCTAGAATATAATAGCCTTATCACAAAAGTGTAATTCAACAAACTCTGGACAAGAGTTGAGTCTCAAGCTCCACAAAAAGAACACTTCCCTTCAACTAATAAGAACTTTCTTTTTTGACTAACTTTTATTCACTCTATGTTTTTCTCTTGTATGTTATGTAACCAAAACAAATGAACACCACCACTATTTATAATTGTGGAAGTCTTCCGTGTAATAAATAAAAAGTTATTAGGGAAGACTAAAGACCTAGAGATTACATAGGTTACAAGGAATAAAGAAAAAAAATGAAGAGTGGGGCAACAAATACCTCCAACGGCGTGGGACACAAATATTCACATAACAGTTAGTAATATATGTAATAACTTCAAAAAGGAGTAATGCTGCAGTGATTAGAAAGTAGCTATAACTCACCCTTATATGCACTAACTTCTCGAACGACAACATAAACAAATAAAGCCAATGTAGCCATGCAAGACCAAGTAGTAATTTCTAGAATATTAACATAAAATAATATTAAAATGACACACTAACATGTTTTATTTCATTTTAATTTGTTTGGATACATGAAACAATTCAGGAAAAAGTTAGCTTTTTTCGCGGGAGCAATGAACTCCAAAGTACGTGAAAGCCTGGTTGAAACATGGAAAAATGATTCAGAGATCATCGTCCACCGCGGCCGCATGAAAATGTCATACTCAGAGGCTTTATTAGACAGCAAATACTGCATTCACGCTAAAGGTTTTGAGATTAACACTGCCCGAATCGGTGACGCCCTTTACTACGGTTGTGTTCCAGTGATATTAGCCGATCATTATGATCTCCCATACGCTGACATTCTCAATTGGAAAAGTTTCTCCATCCTTGTTTCATCCAATGATATTTCAAAACTAAAGAAAATTCTTCAAGAAATAAAGTATCATCACTACGTGAAGCTTCAAAACAATGTAATGCAGGTGCAAAAGCATTTTCAGTGGAACTCTTTTTCAAAGGATTTTGATATTTTTCATATGGTTATGTATGAGTTGTGGATTCGACGACACCATTTGCGACTGATCTACTGACTAAATTTAAAACCACTTGCATTTCTACATGGACAAATTTAATATTTTTTAAAATTTTTTTCACGTGTATTCCGTATTAATAAATGCTTTGTATGTTTGCTAGTAGAAAAAGATTGAGAATTGTTCTAATGCTATTTGTACATGTTTTAATTTTTTTAGTATAGTCGCAAGTACATTTGAGGCATGTTGACAAAGAGCATTTAGCAAATGTGAAAAGCTTTATTAGTGCCTCAA
This sequence comes from Solanum aculeatissimum, assembly GCA_038996855.1. Classification (NCBI taxonomy): domain Eukaryota; kingdom Viridiplantae; phylum Streptophyta; class Magnoliopsida; order Solanales; family Solanaceae; genus Solanum; species Solanum aculeatissimum. The sequence goes on from JBCEWC010014418.1 coordinate 10,507, forward strand.
ATAAGTAGTGTCCACGAACAAGCAGCTTTGGGTTTGATCTACTTTTTAGGAGATTAAAAAAACTTCGGCATACAATTAGTGTTAGTTATGTGAAACATATATCTGTAATAATAATCCTAAAAGGAACGAGAATAGGGTACTCGTTAACAACAATGGAAGTTTAATAGAATTTGTGTTGCAGAATTGCTTCAAGTCGAATTAAGTTTCACTTTAAAAAAGTCAAATTTCTCACGAACTAGATGCCATGCTATTGTTTATGATATTATTATAGCTTTTGAGAAAAGGAATTCACTAATCAATGAAAAAAAGCGTTTTCGATGTCTTTTTAAAGAAGAGAAGAGCTTATTGTACCCCCCATCACTAAGTGGGGCGAATTGACAAAATAGTCACTTCTAAAACTAAATATATCTCTTCAAATTTGCTTTTAGTTACAGCACTAGTTTTTAGTAAAATAAAATATTTAGTTTAAAATGAGTTTAAATTTTAGTTAGGTTGTTTGAGTTAGTGAGATATTTTAGATTATTTTATATTTCAAATTATGTAAATTTTTTATTTTATGTTGGCTATTTAAAGCCCTTAATGCTTAATAAAATTATTGAAAGCTATTGAAAGTCATTTAAATCCATTGAGAGACTCTTTTAATATTTTTGCTACCCCATTCATCCCTTAAAAAAATCAACAGTGGTATCAAGAGCTTCACTGATCTTACAGGATCTGTGAGTTCTTCCAAAGAACTACCATATCATTTTTAACCCATAAGGGCTACCATTTTAACCCGTAAGGGCTACTTATAACCTGCAAGGGCTATTTTTAAAAAAATTTAACCCGTCAGAGTTATTTTCAACTCGTGCTTTTACAATGCACAAGTTTTTTTAACAAATTTTTAACATAAGAATGACAAACAACAATCTCTCTTTGAATGCCCCACAAATTTTCACTTGTAAAATTCATCAAATTTGGTTAGTGATAATAAAATTATCATTTTGAGACCTACGTTTTATGAGATATTGGGTTGGAAGAAAAATTAGCACAATTCCCCTCTGTAAATTCTATCAATTTCCAAATGAAAGCACGTTCAAATAAGAGAAGATCATTAATGACATTTTTAAGCACAAAACAAAAAGAAGAAAAAGAAAGAAGAATTTTTGCAAGTTAAAAAATAATCAAATAATTCAACACTAACCACTGAAGCAGAAATTGAGGAGGAGTATTTTTTTAAATTGCAACAACTAAAGCAAAGGAAGAGTGTTGAAATTTGCTTTAAGTTGCTACACTAGTTTTTAGAAAAATAAGTTGTTTAGTTTAAGATAAATTTGAATTTTGAATTTTAGTTAGGTTGTTTGAGTTGTTGAGACATTTTAGGTTATTTTAAATTTCAAATTATGCAGATTTTTAATTTTATATTGGCTATTTAAAGCCCCTCATGCTTAAAAAAATTATTGAAAACTATTCAAAGTAATTTCAATCCATTGAGAAACTTTTTCAATTTTTTTGCTGCTCTATTCATTCCTTTGAAAAAACCAACAGTATTAGTAAAATTAGGTGTATAGACATCATTTATGACATCATCTATTTGACTTTAAAACTTGCAAGACCAATATTCAACTCTTTAAAAATAAACTTTGGTTCCTCCTCAGTCATCCAATAAAATTAAAATTTTTATTCAGTAAAAAAAATTCCAAAAAGTGAAACTTTTCAAGAAGAAAACCCTAAAAAAGGCTCTCGTTTTGTAGCTATTTTCATCGATTCCGACAACATTAACATTATCACAGGTGAAATCATCTTCATCTTACTCATTTTTTCCATTTTACCCATTTTATTTCATGAATATTCAAAATATATTTTTCTTGCCATTTTTAGAAGCTTGAGAAGCCCTCTAAATCACTCTCCAAAATCACACTGTAACTGATTGGGAGATAAATTTTAGTAGTTTGGAAGCATTATAATTACCTTTTCTCCTTCACAGAAGCTTGATTTAAATTGATTTTATTCATTCGCATTGATTTCATAGTAGTTATTGACCGTTAATGACTAATATCTAACCCTAGTATCGATTGATATAATCTGTAATAGCAATAGCTGAATTCGTTAGTGCTGGTGGTGATTATATGAGAGTATGGGAGGAGACTGTCAAAAGTTAAAATTGAAAATGTTTTAGTAAGATGACAATGTCCATTGCTTTGCGTTGCAATGGATCATATGATGATATATGATTATAAGTGTAATTGAGGCCTGGGAGTTAGAGTGTGAGCCAAGCGACTTGGTGATTAATGATAGACATGTGCACTTGTACATGTTGGATCTTGTTGTCGATGGCTATAAGCTTATATTGAGGATAAGTATGAATGCGAGGTCTCCGATCGAACCACCAAATTCATTTAACAATATCACAACCCAAAATGGACAATGAGTGGCACCCATACTTAACCTCCTAAGTGGTTGAACTAATAATACAAACCCAATTTATATTAGTTATTCAACCTATGAAATACAATAATAGTGCATAAGCTCATACTTATAATAGGAAGAAATAACAAAACCCATTAAAGTCTATTACATAGCATTTTCCAAAATCAGAAAGTCATGACATTAAGGATATCTAATCTCAAAATACTAAGTCGGAGAGTATCAAAATACCAAAACAAATAAATAAAATAGTTATGTCCGAAAAATAGGGACACTATGACATGACTGGGAGGATCCAATGCAATCTAGAAGAAATAGCTCACCTTGAAACCTGATATTCTAGAGACTGACTAGAGTTGAGGGTGAGTCAAAGTCGATGAAACACTTATTGCACTCCACAAAATTAAATAAAAAAAGATATACAAGTATGAATCATTACCGGGCAATGTATATTGAGTAGGTATCATCGGTCGATTCAAAATAAAAACTAATATGCATTACCGGGCAATGTATATTGAGTAGGTATCATCGGTCGATTCAAAATAAAAACTAATATGCATAAAGCAATAGCAGAAAATCAACTATAACAATTAACAACTAGCAAACAATAAGCAATAAGTACATAGCCAGTCAACAATATCAAGAACACATACGAGGACTCAATCCTCCACACCATGCTTCTTGTGGAAAAGAGGTTCTTTGAGTTTGAGAATCTTAAGACATTTTAATATTGTTTCCTTTAATATTATCGTGCTGGAATATAACACCCGATCTAAATATATTGTGCTAGAGTGTGGCACTGTAACAACCCAAAGTTTTTTGAAATCTCCTTATGGTTGGTCTTATATGGTGTACTACTGGTCATAGTTAAGTTTTGGTAGCCACGGGTTGAGTTTAAGTGGCCGAACGCAAAACGGGCTAGTTGGTGGCCTAGAGGAACAGTTTTGGCAGTGTACTTCAAACGGTCACAACTTTTGATATGGCTTTAACTATGTGGGATAATATATATCAAATTTAATCTCTTTGATTTAGCTTCGCAACACAACTAGTTTCACTCGATTCAGAGTTCGGATGAGGGAGATATGACCCAAATAGTGAGACTGTCTAAAATTCGGATGACATTGAAGATAAGCTCAGAAAAGTGGCTAAGGGCAGGGACACGGACTGTGAAACTTTACATGGTCTGTGTGGGGTGTCGTCCAGTGCTCCAGTGAGACAGGGGTGGCCAGGAACCACCCCTAAGACAAGTGTAGGACCACGAGACCTTGGATGGCTTGTTTGAGCCTAGACGGTCCGTTCACTGTCCCGTCAAGTGGGAAAATGGCTAGGCCAAGCCATGGAAAAGTTTAGGTGGATAAGTATAGGATCACGGGATAGGTACATGGCTAGCCAACCTCCAAACGGTCCGTCAAAAGTGTCCATCAAGTGTTACAGAAAGTCCTCCGAGAGTTCGCGCTGAAAATTTGA
>JBCEWC010014419.1:0-14378 GCA_038996855.1 Solanum aculeatissimum
TTTCCAAGTATAATTCCTAACTATTAAAGGAAACCAAATAATAGACATTCACTATAACATAAATATGTTTATAACAAATACATAATTATATAGAACTCAATAGAAGAAGAATTGACTTAATTAGAATTTGAAAACTAGATTTTTGTTCAATTTGATAATCATTCAAAATAGAAACTTAGATATGGGGTGCGTTGATGAACTCAATCTAACACTATGATAGCCTTACATACCTGAAAAGTTGATATTACAAAAGAAATTTGAAGTAGAAGAATCAAGATATCTGTTCTTGAAAATTCTTGAATTCATTTTCTTGAAATCCTAGGTTATGATTTAAGATTTCTCTTAGAGATTAATGAGTAGATGAAGAAATTTGGATTGGACAACTAGAAACTTACTGATAATAGCTTACCTTGATGGTGAATCTTGGAAGCTAACCTTAACTTGATGATTTTTGAGCGTTTAATTTTAGGAGTGAAGGAGAGGGTTGTACTTATGAAAAACTAACGTTTTATGCATTTTGGGACCTTAAATAGACCCCCAAATATTATGGGATAAAAGTACCTTCAAAACATGATCTAAAGATGTCATTTAACTTAACCAAAAGAGTCTGTATCCAGCCCATGATGCGGAGCTATTGCCGTCTTCGGACAGCTCTGCACGTCTCCAGTAAAATGGTCATAACTCTTTACTATGAACTTAGATTAAGGCTAAATTAGATGCATTGGAAACCTAATTCAAATATCTGTAATTGTATATATTATGGGATACCTAAATCATTACATTTTAGGAAATATGATGGTTCGAAGTTGACCTTAATATCAACTCATACAAAAACTTAATCAATAGAAATTCTTTGGACTTGCCTTGATGTAAAAGATTCCTTATGACTCTAAATCATTTATAATATACTATAAATACTTATAAATTGATCCTATCATGTATATACAACCTAAAATTCATTGGTCTACCTCACATTTATAAAAGTTCACATCAAAACTCAATCACTAAGAAAGTTTTTGACTTAACTTCGTACTAGAGGGTTCATATGACCTTAGCTCATCTCCAAATCTATTCCCGCTTTAAGAAATTGACATTAACACCTATCCTTAGTTAATAAAGATATATTAAAATCTTATATCATATGAAGGATGGTTCAATATTAGCTAAAAAAAATTGGGTGTTACATTATCTCCCCTTAGAATCATTCTTCCTTGAATGATGAGTAAAGTAGGAGACCCATCAAGCACGAATACCATCAAGAACTCAAAGACTCAGATACTCGAATATACATACTCACAAATAGACTTCAAACTCAATATTCAAATTGAAACTTTATCTCCAACATCATTATTAGACACAAATACAATCAAGGACTTGCATACTCAAGTACTCGAAGACTCAAGAGGAACATACGCCCACTAAAGTCTCATATTGAATAATAGATCAACATATCCCCTCTTCATAACTCAAATTCTACTCACTCATTCATTATACCTCCTTACCTGGCTAAGCTCAAAACTCTATGAATCTCATATGGATCTTCCTTCAAACTCATAAGCCTAGTTTTAAATTTATCACCTTGAAAGTACTATGTTCCTCTATTCTACATGGATATGACATGTTTTAGGAGAAGTATTAGCATCGATTTGGGTAAGAGTTGAAAGAACACAAACCTCATAAACTACATAGCCAACGTAGGATGGAGGCCTAGCATCTCTTGTCCCAAAAGAGGACTAAATTTGTGGATCCAAATAGATGAATGGTCCCTTGCCTTGGCAAGGTATTAGACGACTACGGAAATGACAATGCAAAGCATTGTATCATCACTCACTCATATGGTGATGGTTGTTGGTTAAAAAAACTCCCCAATGATGAAAATTTAATCTGATTCAATGAAATTACATATGATTGAGTGGATTTGAAAAGCATTGATTTATATTATTTCCTTTTAAAAATATGGATATCATATTGAGATGAGTGGTGCTTTGCTCTTGTCATTACGTTTTCCCCTGAGTTTTATTCTACTCAGCTATATTACATATCATACATTTCACATACTGACACCACTCAACACTACATCATTTAATGATACAGATATAGCTTTTAGAGATCCTCAGCAAGCACTTTGTTGAAGATCTATTCAGTCCAAGATAGTGATGGGACCTCCTTACCATCGGAGGAAGCTTTTTATTTTAGTTTATTTCAATTTATTATCTTGAAGTAGCATTGGACATGTCTTGGCACCTTTATATGAGTTGATAGAGGCTTCATAGACTGAGTCAGATATAGTAAAGTGGAGTTTGTCTTACTTTTAGAGACAATTTTGGAAAACTATTAATTTTATTTGAATTTAAATATTGATTTATTTTAATAATAGATATATTTATAATTATTTTATATGATGATTTGAATGCCCACTTGAGTACTTTCTTTTGTTTCATTAAGTCTTCCACGAATTGAATAAGTAAATTGAGTCAAGTGGTTCGCTTGGGAACCAAAAATGACTTTTGAGTGTCGGCCATACCTAACGTACTCTCCCGGGGCGTGATAATAATTTTCATAGATAAGCTCAAAAATGAACAACAAGGTCATTACACTTACCAATTCAATCATCATATCAACTGTCAACTCTTTCATTTAACCTATTTTCAAAACCCATTCAAGACTTAATCTCAACAATCATTTATACTCAAGATGTTTATATAAAAAAAATAAAATTAAAATATTGATAATTACAGACTCTTAAGACTCAACTCATGCTCAACTTATTCTCATTGATTTCATTTATCATTTTATGTTTTTAAAGTTCAATCAACGCACAAAATATAATGAATTCAAGAATTCTACTAAGGTTTATGTGAATGAGGAATGAACAATTACTCTAAGTACTTAACTTATAAACACATCAATTTAAATATTAGCATGCAAGTATTTGCTAATTTAGGACAGTTTCAAGAACTCAATCATAGGGAACTCAGAAACTTAACTTTACCTTAATTCTATAAAATGATGAAGTAGGAAACGTGGGTGAACTCAATCCACGTTTTGAATAGCTTTACATACCTGGAATAAGATGATTTCTTAAAAAATTAAAGGATGTGATCAACCCAAAATTTTCCCGTCCTCTCTCTAGTCTATGCTTTACATAAAGTTTTTGTGTTTTTGAAAGAAATTGAGTGTGGATTACTGATATTGGGGAAAATGATCTCAAAACGAAGAGGTTTTATTCTAGAAAGGGTTAGAAAAAGATGAGGGTGCCTCTCACTTAACTGAAAGTAGGGTACTGTGATGGATCAAGTCCACGAAGTGGACTTATTCTATTTTGGTTCAATCTCTTCCAAAACTCATTGGTGACATTCCTTTTATGATCAAAAGCATAAATAGTACTCATGGAGTGCATTTTATGAACAAAAGAGCAAATCGCACTCGTGAAAAATATTTTATGACAAAAGGGTAAAATAAACTATGTGGTCTATGATGCGGACTTGTCATGTACTCTTCTATTTAAGCAATTTTTCCAGAAAAAATTATCATTCAAATCCCTTGGCAAAAGAATTTCACCAAAGCCATTTTTACATGTAGTTTGAACAACTTTTGATATTACAATCAAAATTTAGCTAAAACGACTAGGGATGTTACAGTAATATTATAATCTATTTACTTTACTAGAAGTTTTATAAAAGGTATTTATGTTTTTATTTGTAAAGAAACTTACAAAATTAAGATAAAATCTTTAAAGAGGAAATTGAAGCTAAGGAAAGCAAAGTAAAAAAATTTTAAGTTTTTGTGGAGATCTAAGGCAAATCCAATGGAAGTAGTTTGTGATGTTTTTTCAATCTTAGATAAAGAGTCTATCGCGCCCTTAGAGGGAACCCTTGGCATGGTGGACACTTAAATAATCATTATATGGATGGATATAAAGGCATCAACTCAATAGCAAAAGAAATACTCAAATATAAAGGCATCAACTCAATAGCAGAAGAAATACTCAAATATAAAGGCATCACATGGATGGATATAACTCTTCTAAGACATAGTTTCCAATGAATAGGTTTGGAAATAACAATACTCAATAAATCCTCTACTCAATGTCTATGAAACCTCTAATCAATAATCTAGATGGTACCATGATAGGTCATGGATACCCCAATCAAGGAAATAAAATACTCCATCAAAAGCAAAAAATAAAAAGGGGCCCTTCGAAGAGCAAGGAGGGCTAAGTAAATCTGAGAATATACTTCACTGGACCTCAACGATGCACGGGTTGGAGTCCTTTCTCACTGTATATGCATCATGTAACAATGCAAGTCTAAATGGATGTTAGTACATGAAATATATTGGTATGTAAAATGGCTCAAGAAATTAAAGCTCAACTCTCTCACCTCAACTCAAATAACTCATAACTCAACTCAATAGACAGAAAAATTTAAAATAAGTCATGCTTTTTAAAAATAGACTCAGTAGTATTTAACTTAGTTTAAAATGTTATGCTCAATCAGTATTTACTTAGGAGTTTCTCTTAACCGACATCCAATCCTACCACCTTTAGTTTTCTGATGCACAACGAAGGCGCCATTGTTGCCATGCCCGTCCTAAACTTGCCAAGATAAAGGACAATCAACTCTCTCTTGGATCCATAATATTTGTCCATCTTTTGGGAAAAGAGTTTCTAGAACGTGTTGCACGACTATCCTACGCTGGCAACATAGTTCTGTGGGTGTGTGTAGTTATTTACTCGCTCCCATCTCGATTCTCCATACTCCTCCCAAGACTAAATATGCTCAACTTATTAATCAAATCAAATCTCAATATTTCTCATATCAAGCAACTCAAGTCTCAACCTAATTGGGTTATCTCAACTCAACGCATTTCAGTTTCCCATCAACTCAATCAATCAAGTAAATCAATTAGACTCAACTCAGACTAAAACGGTCATTCAGACTCGCTCAAATAGACTCATTATGAAATACAAGAAAAAATGCATCAATGGACATGTAATTACAATACACTCTGCTCCTCATGCTCAATTATACTCAATTTACTCAACTCAGATAATCAAGCTCAAACCTCCACTCAATTCATGTACAAGCTTTCATAAAATCATGTAATTTGGAGTTTATGATGTTAATGAATAAAGTTTATATCTCAATATTATATCGTCAAAAATGTAATGCATCAATTATTCAGTTCATAATCATGAGAACTCAAAGTAAATGCAAAAAATTTAGTATTAGGTTATGAAACTTTCAAAACTCAACTCTATTCTTAAATTTTGACTCAATGAGAGGAAAGGGCATGTGAACGAATGTATTTCTACACTTTGCGAAACATTACATATCTGGGATTTGAAAAAAAGTCAATCCTTAGTTGATCCTCATGTTTGAACTCAAACCCTCGCTCTTCTCCTTCTCCGATACTCTCAAGAATTTTCTAAGTGTTAATGAAGGGTAATTACACCTAGAGTTTTGATATATGACCTAATTTAATTCCAAAATGGCATAGGTTATGATTAAAAAGGGATAAGAAAGGATGAAAAATTCCCTCCTTTAAACTGCAATAGTGACCCACAAAACCCCATCTAGGGTCATGGAAATTTTTACGGGTCATAGCTGGCCTCTCATAGATAAAGGGTCCAAAAGCTTGAGTCACTAGAATTTGACATGAAACCTCCTCTCACAGGACGTAGAATAATATATGAGTCATATGATAACTCATGGTTTCAGGTTTCAGAAAATTTAGTTTCCTAGAACTTCAACCTATGAAACCAGACTTACAAGTTGTAGTTGGTTTTATGAGCCATCTATCAAATCGTACTTCATCTATCCAGAAAAGTAAATTCTTAGATTCTTAACTCACGAATCATATCCATAAACCATAGAACAATGTACGGGACATAGGTTATCTCGTGGTTTTTTTCTAATGATTTTCCTGCAGTATTCTTCTCAGTTTTCTCTAGTCTCTACTCAGGATAGATAGCATTAATTTAGGGGTGTTATATTATCTCCCCCTTGGGATCATTCATTCTCGAATGAAGAGAAAAGTCTAGGAACTTAATCAAGGCATGAACTATATCATGAACTCCAACATTCATACAACTCACAACTCACCCATATAATCAAGCAAATAAGCAGTCAACAATCAACTCAATCATCACCCGAACTCTAGGACCCTATCGTCAATCAAACCCAAAATAGAATGGAATTCAAAAAAAGAGGAAAGAATTGTTACCATCAATCCTTTCAACGTCAACAGGTGGGAATAAGTATTAATATTTAGCTTTCATATCCTCCTCAGCTTCCCAAGATGCTCTACTAAATTGATTCCTCCACAACACTTTAACTGATGCAATCTCTTTGGTTCTCAACTTTTGAACTTGTCAATCAAGGATTTGGGCAGGAATCTCCTCATAGATCAGGTTATCTTTACTCTAATATTTTCAACAGTCACAACCAATTGTGGATCTTTCAAACACTTTTTTAGCTTGGAAAGATGGAAAATGGATGGATGGTTCCTAACTCTGGTGGTAACTCCAACTCGTATGATATATTGTTGACTCTCCTCAAAATCTGATAAGGACCGATATACCTCCGACTTAGCTTTTCTTTCTTCCTAAATTGCATTACCCCCTTCATAGGTGATACTTTCAAATATACCCAATTATTGACCTCGAACTCTAAATCCCTCCTCCTAATATCAGTGTAGGATTTCTGTCAACTCTGCGTAGTCTTCAATCTTTCTCGTATGATTTTCACCTTCTCCATGGCTAGGCAAAGTAAGTCTAATCAGATCAACTCTAGTTCACCTACCTTAAACTAACCAATCAGCGATCTGCATCTCCTCCCATAAAAAGCCTTATAAAGAGCCATATGAATACTCTAATGGAAACTGTTATTGTAGGCAAGCCCAATAAGAGGTAAATGGTCATCCCAATTACCTTTGAAGTCAATGATGCAGGCTCTCAACATATTCTCTCAGGTTTGAATTGTGCGCTCTACCTGTCCATCAGTTTGAGGATGAAAAGTCGTGCTAAGATTCACCTTTGAATCCAAGTCTTTCTAGAAAGATCTCCAAAACTATGCAGTGAATTGGGCTTCTCTATTTGAGATGATAGACAAAGGAACTTCATGCAGTCTAACAATCTCTCTTATGTATAATTGAGTATAATCCTCTGTGGTGTCAGTCATCTTTACTTCCAAGAAATGTTAAGATTTGGTCATACTGTCAACTATAACCCAACTTAAATCATGTTGTTTGTGAGATCTCAGTAAGTATGTAACAAAGTCCATGTTTATCATCTCCCACTTTCATTTTGGAATATCAAAGTTCTAAGCTACTCCACATGGCCTTTGATGCTCATGTTTAACTTGTTGTCAATTCGGACAATTAGAAACAAACTCAACAATGCCCCTCTTCATTCCACTCCACCAATAGACCTCTCTCAAGTTATGGTACATCTTAGTTAACCCTTGCAGGATAGAATATCTAGAGTGATGGGTTTCTTCCATGATTCTTTCTCAAATACCATCAATACCAAGGACACATAGTCTGTCTTGATATCTCAACACTCTATCTCGCCCTTTGGCGAAAGCCATCACCTTCTGTTTATGCATATCTACCTTCAATTGTAACAAGATGGGGTCTTGGTCTTGCTTTTCCTTCACTTCAACAACAAGAAATGATGCAGACCTATTTTGAACATTAACTCTTCCTTTGTCAGACTCTTCAAGTTGAACTCCCAATCGGGCCAAGCTATGAACTTTCTTTGCCAACTCTTTCCTTCCTTCCTCAACATGGGTTGTACTTCCCATTGGCAACCTACTAAGAGCACCAACAACAATGTTAGCTTTACCTAAGTGGTAGAGGATGCTCATGTCATAGTCCTTACGCAACTCCAACCATTTTCTCTACCGTAGGTTGAGCTCTTTATGGTTGAATACATAATGCAGGCTCTTGTGATCAGTGAACACATCTACATACACTCCATACAAGTACTGGTGCCAAATTTGAAGTGCAAATACTACCGCATCCAACTCAAGATCATGGGTTGGATAATTCCTTTCATGGACCTTAAGCTTTCTGGAAGCATAAGTGATAACCTTACTCTTCTATATCAATACGCACCCTAATCCTACTTTCAAAGCATCATAATAAATGACAAATCCATCAGTTCCTTCAAGCAAGGTTAACATTGGGGCAGTAGTCTACTTGGTTTTCAACTCTTGGAAACTTCTCTCACACCATCAGACCATTGAAACTTGACCTTCTTCTATGTCAGTTTAGTCAATGGTGTTGATAAGGAAGAGAACCCATTAAAAAATCTTTGGTAGTAACCCACCAGACCTTGAAAACTTCTTATGTCTATCAGAGAGATGGATCTAGGCCAGTTCTTTACTGCCTCAATCTTTTGTGTGTCCACACATATGCCATAGCTTGAAACCACATGGCCTAGGAATGACACAAATTTGAGCCAAAACTCACACTTTGAAAATTTTACATATAACTCATTATCCTTGCAGGTGCATTTGTCAACCCATAGGACATTACCATGAACTCTAAGTGACCATATCGAGTTTGAAAAGTTGTCTTTGGGATATCATATTCTCTCACTGGTGATACCCTGATCTCAAGTCTATCTTGGAGAAAATTGTGGCACTCTAAAGTAGGTCAAACAAGTCATTTATCCTCGGGAGGGGATATTTATTTCTTGACCATCACCTTATTCAACAAGCAATAGTCAATACGCATCCTAAGGGAATTACCTTTCTTTCTGATAAATAAAATCGCAGTACACTATGGTGAAATACTCAGCCTAATAAATCCTTTCTCAAGTAAATTTCTCAACTACTCCTTTAATACTTTCAACTCAGCAGGGGTCATTCTATACGGTGGGCTGGAGATAGGTTGGGTATCCGGAAGAACATCAATTCTGAAGTCAATCTCCCGATCAGGAGGGACTCCTGGCAGATCCTCAGGAAATACTTCAAGAAACTCACTCATAATCGGGATAGACTTAAGAGAAGGAGGCTCAATACCATTATACTTAACTCACACGAGGTGATACATACATCCCTTAGAAATTAGCCTTCTGGCCTTGAGTTAGAAAATAAACTTACCCTTAGGCACAATAGAATCTCCCTTCCACTCAATAATAGGCTCATTTGGAAATAGAAATTTGACAGTATGAGTTCGGCAATCAATAAAGGCATAACAGGCGTAAATCTAGTCCATGCCAAGGATTACATAAAAATCAACCATCTCCAACTCATTCAAATCAACAAGAGTATCCCTATGATAGATAGATACCACACAATCTCTATCTACTCTTTTGGCTCAAATAGACTCACCAACAGGAGTAAAAATAGAAAATGGCTCAAACAAGCACTCAGGAAGAACTTCAAATCTACTAGTCATATATGGTATCACAAAGCAATAAGTTGCACTTAGATCAAGCAAAGAATAACAATCAAAAGTAAAGACTCGAAGCATACCCATCATAATATTTGGTACAACCTCTTGGTCCTATTGATTTCCCATCGCATATATACGGTTTGTCCTACCACCTGTATCTGGTGTAGTACCTCTCTGATTTCCTCTAGCTGGTGGTGTTATGGCACAAGACTGGGCCTTATTGCCTTACATTGGATACTCCCTCTGAAAATGGTCGATCTAGCCATATTTGTAGCAACCATTCCCTCTATCTCTACACTCTCCCAGGTACATCCTGCCATATTTCCCATAAGGTGGCTTCTCTTTCGAGCCAAGGGTTCCACTAGCCTATGATTGTGAATCCTGTGCCCTAAAGTTTGGGTGGCCTTGAGACCTCTGACCATACTGGGTATTCAGAGTTGGTGCACTGGCTAAAGATGGTGCATAACTATTAGACCTCTTCCAGAAGTAAGACTTATCCCTTTTACTCTGATTAGGATGGTTGGTCTCAGGCCCTACTAACTTTCCCTTCTTACTCAGATGCTCCTCTCTATCTTTTTTCTTATCCTTCTCAGTCTGTTGGGCATAGACCATAACTCTGGAAATATCCATACCGGGGATCAGCAATGCCACTTTGCACTCTTTCCTCATATGTCTACCCAAGACAAATACAAACTTCCTCATTCTTGCCCTTATGTCCTAGACTATCTCTGGAGCATACCTGGAAAGCTGGATAAGCTTGAGGCTATATTCTTTGATAGTCAACCCTTCTTGCTTCAAGTTCATGAATTTCTCAATCTTTACCTCCTTCAGCTCCTAGGGAAAGAAGTGGTCGAGAAAGGCAGTCTCAAATTCACTCCACTCATCAGGCTTAACATCCTCACCTTGACCCTCTTCTCACTAATTGTACCAAACATTTTCCACATCTTTAAGCTGGTATGTAGCAAGCACAACTCCCTCAGTTTCAGTTGCATACATGGCCCTGAACACCTTCCATATCTCATCAATAAAATTTTTAGGGTCCTCCTCAACCTTAGACCCAAAGAAGGCGGGTGGGTTCATCCTTCAAAAATCCCTAAGTCTTGTGGCAGTTGTTGTCTCTTGGGAGCTAGAACTAGTAGTTTGTGATATAAGATTCCCACTCTGAGCAGCTACTAGTTGGGTGAGCATAGTGATAGCTCCTGTGAGATCAACTTCTATAGTAGGAGCAGGGTGAGTAGTAGGTGCTTATGGAACACCAGTGGCTCTAGGTGGTCAACCTCGACCCCTCATCTCCATCTGAGTAGGCACCTTTAGTGGGGGGTTCTCAGCATTAGAGGCTGAAGCATCTCTTTGAGTGGCTGTACACTTAGGAGGCATAATCTGAAAATGTGTAACACAAGAATATGATAGATACTTTAATAGAGTTAAACTCTGTCTCACGAACTCAAAATACAAGTGAAGAGAAATAATTCCTAATGTCCTATCGCCTCCTGCTTATAAAGTGTGGTGCAAAACACACTCATAAATAAGATGCTACTAGACATGGCTTCATAGACTCCCTAGGACACTTGAATTCTCTGCTCTGATACCAAGTTTGTCACGCCCTGAGAGGGCACCCTTTGTATGGATGACACTTGAGGAATGATTCTTGATTTTCAAGAGAACCACTTGACCTTATCATCACATCAACTCAACAATAGAAGAGATACTCAAATATAAAGGCATTACATGGATGCATATAACTCTACTGAAACATAGTTTACAATGATTTGGTTTGGAAATAACAATACACAACAAATTCTCTACTCAATGTATATGAAGCCTCTAATCAATAATCTAGATGGTACCATGACAATCCATGGATACCCCAATCAAGGAAATAAAATACTCCATCAAAAGTAGAAAATAAAAAGGGGCTCATCCGAAGTGTAAGGAGGGCTCACCAACTCTGAGAATATACTGCACTAGACATCAACAATACACGGGTTCGAGTCTTATATCATCTATATTTGCATCATGAAATGATACTAGACATTATGACGTGCATTTCATTTGAGTATTCGATACATAGAGGCTTGTACATGTGACACCAGTTCTTAGGATGGTTGTATTTTGTTATTCTACCACTCATCTATCTTATTAGACTATTATCTTCCGCTTTTACTATTATTGTTAAGTTGTTGAGTTTTGAGTTGACTCACCATGTTGGGTTAGGTGAGTGTCATCACACCTGAATTTTGGATCGTGAAATAATGAGAAGTTATAACTCTCAAAATGAGATTTCTGACAAAACCCTAGCAAATAGCTTCAGAATGGGGTTTTGATAGTTCCATCAATTCTGTAAAGGTTGATTTAGGCTAGGAGAGTGGTTGGTCCAAGAATGGAGGGTCGTGGTATGATTTTGATCCAAAAGGTGGAAAATGAGTTCAATTGGAAGCTTAAAGTGTGCTTTTGTAAAAACATAGTGAAACACGCTCGAAATGGAAATTTAATGGCGCGGTCAGCTCCAAAATGTCAAAAATAGTATTAAATGACCCTTCGCTAGTTGACGGGGGCATCTGGTTGCGTTTTGACCCCCTCAGTTCTTTTAGCTAAAATTAGCCCGAAAAAAGTGGATCCCTTATTTTTTCATAGGATGCTCCGTTGGGAATTCTAACTGCATTGTTGAATCCACAATGTCAAAATCCATGTGGTTAAATAGTTTGTTTGCGCAAAATGGATACCCCGGAAATGCTCCATGGAATATTTTAAAGTGGTTGGTGCAGCACCAACAAAAGTGACCCTCTGCGTTTGCAAAGTAGTCATCAGGCAGAGCTCTGCATTCTCGAAGTCGTACCCACATTTGCGGAGAAAGGCAGGTCCCCTAAATCTTTGCGTTCGCGGAGGACATGGGGTGACCTATATATATAGGCCATCAACTTCACGAACAACCCCATTTCCAAATTTCAACTAAGCATAGAAATTGCTCCGAAGCTCTATTTTTTACGATTCAAAAGCCTACGTGATTTGAGTTTTAGCTAATTATTTTCTCAAAATTTGTGAAAACTTTGTACTTTGATATCGCAGCCGATTCTAGGCAAAATTAAGTCGAATATGAGTCTAAAGTGTTCTACATTCCAAGAGGAACACTGTGATATGCCGAGTTTCCACTGAATTTAGTTGGTTTTGATAAATTTTGACGGAGAAAGTTTTGAAAAAAATATTTTCCTGGTAAAGATTTAATTTCCAATTTTGGGTCATTTCTCGGTCTTCTAAGGTCCATTCTGAGCCAAAATTTTGGTTATAGACTCAAGCTATATGCATGTTGAACTGAAATATGTATAAAGGTATTGGTTGTGCTTTGTATGTGTACTATATGTTGTTATGGGATTGCACCCCAATGTTGGTAGCTTTAATATCTATAGTTTTGATATTTTCTGGTACTATTGACTTTAAGAAGATCCGATAAGGGTCGTATATGGGTTGATACCGTAGGGTACGTACGTCTTCTCACTTAATTCTTGCTTATCTTGGTGCATTGTCTGATAATACTAATATATGTTAGTTGTGAGGCTATTCATGGGATTTTTGTCGTACTGTGATTCGATTCTGGTATAAATATGAGTCCATTAGGCCAGACTATTATGGATACTTATGATATAATTGTTTTGTCATTCTATACTCTCATTACTTGTGGTTGGATAGATTGTAGCATGTTTTGGCCTGTTAAACCTGACTTTACATTGATTAATGATACATATGCCCTTGTATGCTGCTATTAGTCGTTGGGTACTGCTTCTTCTTGCCTGAGGTTGGGGTGTTTATTGTTATCGGAGGGAGATGATGGTTATAGTTGTATATAGGTTGGATGACTTCTGTCTTGAGGCACGATATGACGTTGGAGTTCCATATTTGGATAGACTAGTAGAGTGAGTGACTATTTTGATACCTCGAGTCCTAGTTGATGCTCCTTGTGCTCCAAGCTCCGGTGGTGACATCCCAAAGTCCTAGTCCTAGGTGGCTCTCCTCACATTTTGAGTCCTAGTGGCCACGACTGGGATGCTGAGTGATGGATGTCAATTTTGAGGTACGAGCGCCTGGTGAAATTTGGGTCTCGGACCCAACTGACTACATTTTAGGGGTTAGGCCCTATTGATTGTTATTTCGGGTTGAGATACTATTAATTATGTCAGGGGATTCTATTCCCAATGGGGAATATTCCCCACCATTACGCATGTACATATTTGGATTGAGTGTCACATTTTGACACAAGGTCAGAGACCCGATTGATATATGACTATTGGGTGCAGAGGCCCGATTGATTACCTAGGGATCCACATACCTATACATACCCTGATTGTGCATGGGTGTACCTTCTGGGCTCTGGGTGTAACACCCTTACTATTAAATCTTGTACGCACTTTAAAAAGAATGTTCCGTAGAGATAAAATCAACCCCTACTTCATTACTCGTTGACTCGAATAAGTGTCGTTAAAAGAATTGATTTTCTTGAATTGCCAAAAAGGAAGGGGGGAGGGGTGTCTTAGTGTAATTTGGTTTATTTTTATGAAATCTTATATATTATTCATGTCATAGCAATATAATATTTAAGGTGTAATGACAAGAGAAAAAGGGGAATAGATAGAAACAAAAAGTCTTGGGTAGCCACTAACCCCTACTTTACTTTTAGATATATATATTTATATCCTCTCTAAAGTAATCAGTTCCAAGACCTTCTTTACCTTCTAAAATCCCTCATACTTCTCTAAACCAAGGAAAGAATGAAAAACCTAGCCCCCTTTGATCAAAAGATCAAGAAATCCCCACCTTTGGAATTGTTTGAAGAAACGGATGTCGTGTTGGTCCACGACTTGAACTCGGTAGGGTCGTTGTATGCTAAAAGTTTAAGGTTCGTGTAAAACAAACTTGTTTTGGTTCTATTGTTACCTGCTGGTACATGTAAGGTTACCTTGGTATTTTATCTATGTTCT
>JBCEWC010014420.1:0-14378 GCA_038996855.1 Solanum aculeatissimum
TTCATCAATATATTTCTATCGTTCGAGATTATATTATCTTGTTTAGTTTTACATACTTCTTGCTAGATTGAAAATACGCTATCCCATTGTCATAGTTTTTTATTAACAAAATTTAAATGATAAAATCAAAAAAATTTCATTGTAGAATAATGATTAGTGGATAAACGTGCAACGTACGTTCCCGGAGACTAGTACAATAAAATGTGAGTGGTAGTAAGAAGACAATTATGAGCAATTGTGGTAGTTGTGTCGAGTTATACTTATCAACTCAACTTCTTTTTTTAATATCTATATGAAAATAAGATCGACATGCCCAGATACGACCATCAAATCAATTAAAATCTCGCATGTCGTGTCTGCTTGAGATATCAACTTCTATTCCTATATCATATATAACCATAAACATATTTCGTATACTTTTTAATTAAATTTTTTTATGTCAATAGAAATGTGACAGCAGATAGCTCTCCGCCAATATTATGATTCTATTATATCTCCCCGATAAAATAATCTATATATATAAGTGATGGTTCCTTACCACCAAACCAATCACAATCTTTCAAAGCAGACATATTTTCGTTGACCTGCCTGTTGCTGCTCCTTTATCATATAGCGCCTACAAAAATATTTCGTGAACTTTTTAATTAATTAATTTTTTTAATGATAATTGATTATTGATGCGTCTGATTCAGCTGCTTGATTATATTTTTTTAGTTGCTTTGACTATAATATTACCTCCAATAAGCCATTTTATATAAGTGGTGGTTCCTTACCACCAAACCTATTACAACCTTTCAAAGCAGACAACTCT
The DNA here is from genome assembly GCA_038996855.1 of Solanum aculeatissimum. NCBI lineage: Eukaryota > Viridiplantae > Streptophyta > Magnoliopsida > Solanales > Solanaceae > Solanum > Solanum aculeatissimum. Next base: position 812 of record JBCEWC010014420.1, read on the forward strand.
TCCTCGATCTACCCGCTTGAGCTACCTACTTCTGCTCCTTTAGTAACATGTCCCGCGAAAAGTTAAATTTTAAAAGTTACAAAAAAAAGACAAAGAAAGAAACATTTTTTTAGATAAACAAAAAATGGACAAACAAATTAAAATGAATGAGATATCATATTCTAAATTCAAATTTAATTATACGAATAAGAGTAAAAATAATCAAACATGTCCTGACAACTTTTACTAGTATTATATATGAAAGTGAATAATTGTAATTCAATTTTAGAAGTTAAAAATTCTTATGAGAATACATATGGTTTACATTTGTAGAGAAAATGCATATTTCATATTTATTAATTTGACGTAAAGATAATATATAAATACTATTTGCTTAATGAATTAATGTACTCTATTAGTCTAAATTTATATGAATTATTTTGATTTGATATCAAATTTAAGAGATAAAAAAAGACTTGTGGTCTAAAATAAGTCACAAATATTTATCTGGTTGAAAATCATATCATTAATGATAAAATGAACATTTTAAAATTAAATTATTACTAAAAAATATAAAAATATATTATTATTTTTATAAGTGATTAAAAAAATAATTGGTATATAGAAAACAAAAGAAAGTGAGAAATAATTTGATTTAAGCTAAACATGCAATTATAGTTGCATTTCCAACAGAGAGCACGCCTAAAATCTTAGGTAAATCCTTATCACTGAGCAATGATTATAAGATCATAATTATATTTTTTATTTTCAATCATGCAACTTTGGTTTTAGAGTGTTTGATTTGTATAAAACTTATTAAATTTGAGATGAAAACTTAGATTTTAATGCGGACTTCCATACATATACTTAAATTTAATATTTTTTTTAAAAAAATTATACATATATTTTAGAATAATTTATTATTAAATATCTATAAATATGATTTGATTATAAATTTAGTTATTATTATTTTGCTTAGTAACAAATGTAAATAACCATTATCATATTGAGTTAGCTAATTCACTTTTCAAGAAGGCTATAATGGAATAATGAAACAATCCATTTCATCATGTGATATTTTGTGAGGAGCCGCAATATGGGAATAGTACCCCATGTGTCCAAGTGTGAAGCTCATGGGGACCAAATTGTACCTACCTTTGCTCTTTGTGTTGTTTGTCTCTTCAAATTCAATTAACCAACAACCCACTCTTACCACTTGTTTCGATGGTGGTTTATCATGGTTTCATAATATATGGTATTATATAGTATCATATGGTATTGTATAGTATAGTATTGCACAATATTTGGATAATTATTATTGTTTAACGATAATTTGTTATTTGATTTGACTGTATGCTACTATATCGTAATTAGAAAAATGACCTTAAGTATTATAAATATTAAATTTATCAATATTTTTTAATAAAACTTTTTTTAAAAAATTAATACATAGAATCAAGTAGGAAAACATACACGCTAATATATTTCTAATCCGTACAAATAACACAAGAAAATAAAAAAGTAAGAACTTGAAAAAAAAACGAACTTCAAAAAATAGACTAAAACGTGAAAGAAAAGACGGGAAGTTTCAAAAGTTGATATAGAGGGAAATAAGTAATACAAAAACAGTACATATATTAGAGTAAAGTTTAATAAATAATAAAGGATAAGTTAGAATTATTTAAATTTAAGTAAGAGTATAATTGAGAGAACCACGGGATACCACCAAATTGGTGGTTTCAAAAAGTGAGAATTTTCATAGTTACAAAATCATACCATACCACATAATTAATGAGATAATCAAAATAAACGTGATTCTCTTACTAACCATACCATCAAAAATCATCATCCAAACAAGTTGTTACTTACCTTTTTATAGTACAGGCTCCTAATTATTGGGTGGATATTGGCCACATTTGGCCTCTTTTTGAAAAATCACGAGCGCCCCTTCTCTCTCCCTCGGAGCATTTTTAAGGGTAAACAATATAAATTTTAATTATGTACTTTTTGTGAGTTTTAAAAATTATTATTCATGTTAAAATTTGATCTTCATATGCATGTATTTTTTTTATATATATATGAGGTAAAAATTATGGGTGATTTGTTTCAAATATATTGTATCTAAATAGATTTGTATGTATCTAAAATACACTGACTCTTTCGCTCGTCTCTCTCTGTATATTTATTTTAGAATGTACATGAAATGAATTTGGTATTTTAGATACATGTATATAGTGTGATTCAAATTTATTAGGATATACTAACTCTATTGATCACATCCTTCCTCTCAAGCTTGCGTCGCTCCCCATGTATTTGTGTTTTGGAGTGTATCTGATAGCAAAAAATATATTTTTAGGTGCATCTGACTTGAAATATAATATGAAATTATTAATTTGTGAGACAATATGTAATTATTTCAAATTATGAAGAAAATTAATAAACATAATAGAAATAGTTGTTTAATTAAGTAGCTTTTCCTTTTTTAAATTCATAGTATTAAAAAAATAGATATTCTTACTATCGACCCCGAAGATTCTTTTGGAATTCCATACACACAGACTATATACGCTATTATACTAAATTCAAAATTTTGGACTCAATGGAATCATCAAAACACGGATATGAGATCTCCTTGACCCAAAATTCATTTAGCAACTAAACTAACTTAAGGCTTGAAAAGACTAAAACACATGACTCAGAACTTTCAAAAAATAATCTAAAACCCTTCCAAGCCTAAAATCACTTCCTGAATCCAATGAAAATAATTGATTTTCATTTTGAGCATTCTAACATCGAATGTTGATCAACGTCAAACCTTGATTCAAAATAACTTAAACTTTAACTTACGAACTCAAATCCACAAAATAACTCCAAAATAGAAAACAACAATGCTCCTAGACTGAATTCCACATTCGAAAGTTGGTGGAGTTGACAAAACTTCATTGTGAGATTCGTAGCTCTAGTTGATATTGCAAACCACTTTTAAACAACTTAAGCCTTAAAAATTATAAAAACTTTAAAATTTCACAACCTTTCAATAAAATCCCAAAACCTAACTCATAAATTGATCGAACATGACTCAAAGTATTTTTGAAGAAGAAAAAATAGTAATTTTTAAAAACTTCAAAAATGACCTTCAGGATAGTTATATTATCCACTATTAAAAATCATGTTCATCCTGAAACATCAAGTGAAAAATGTACTTAAAGCTTCAAAAATATGGAGATATCGAGCACACATGTCTGAATCTATCTCCCATGTCGCCTCTTCAAGTTTATGATGCCTCCACTGTATCTTGATTGAAGCGATATTTTTTGTCCTAAGCTTCTGAACCTGTCTATTCAGAATGGCTATCGGCTCCTCCTCGAATGTCAAGTATGAACCTAACATCATTGAGTCAAAAGAAATCACATGTGACTCATTTAGTATGTATCAGAGAAGCATATAAACATGAAAAACTGAATGTACATCTAATAAACTAGGTGGCAAGACTAGTCCGTTGGCCACCTCTCCCACTCGACTCAAAACCTCAAAAGGAGCGATGAATCTAGGGAAAAGATTTTCCTTCTTTTAAAACCTCATCACACCCTATACGGGTGATACTCAGAACCTAATATGATCTTCCTCAATAAACTCCAAGGCTCGAACTCTTCGGTCAACATAACTCTTTTACCGACTTTAAGATGTCAACAACTGACTTTAAATTAAATGTTCTTGCTTCATGGTATCTTGAAGTAAATTGATATCCAAAATATCCATCGTGTCAATGTCAAACCAATCAATTGGTGATCTACACTTCTTATCATATAATGCCTAAAATTGAGTCATCTGAGTGCTAGAATGATAGTTGTTGTAGGCAAACTCTGTTAAAGACAAATGTTGATCCCATCGGATACTAAAGTCAATCATACATGCCTGAAACATATCCTCCAGCAAGTCCGCTCGAACTGACTATAGATTTGAGGGTAAAAAGATGAATTCATATCCAACTGGGTACCCAAATTATGTTGTAAAACCCTTCAAAAAAGTGAAGTTAAGAGTAAACCTTGATCTGAAATGATAAAAATTAGCACTCCATGTATTTACAAGCTATCTAGCTACTATAGAGCTACGCTAATTTCTTGACTATGTACTTCACCTTAACCAAAATAAAATGAGTGAACTTGGTCAATCAATTAATAACTACCCACAGTAGTAAACAAATCCACCATGAAGTCTATAGTACTGCTTCCCACTTCCATGTAGAAATAGGCATCCTTTGAGATACACCCTCAGGCCGTTGATGCTCACACTTAACCTATTGATAAGTCAAATACTTATCCACGAACTTTGTAATGTAATTCTTCATACCACTCTACTAATAATACTAACTTAGATTATGATACATATTTGCCTCTCCCAAGTGAATGAAATACCACAAACAATGAGCCTTCTTTAGGATTTATCTAATCAAATTCTACACCTTAGACATGCAAACTCTACCTTTAATCCTCAAAATACCATCGGAATCAAGCACTGCTTCCTTGGCCTCCCCTCTAGACACGTTATCTCAAATGAGACACAAATTTTCATCCTCAAACTGTATGAATCTAGTCCATCAAGAAAGACATGCCCCAACAAAGTCAAGCACACCACCATCCTCTGAAACTTGCAACCAAACAAGACTTTTAGCTAGCTTCTAAACCTCTCTAGCCAATGATCGCTCCTCAACTTGAATAAAGGCAAGACTCCCCATACTAGAGAACTTCCTACTTAAGGCATCGCCTGCCATATTGGTCTTTTCAAATGATATAAGATGGTAAAGTCATAGTCCTTTAACAAAATTCAAGTATCTTTGGTTGAAGATGTACCGAAGTATACAGTATTCGTGAAGACCTCACAATGTATCCTATATAAATAATGATGCCACAACTTCAATACGAAGATCACCGCCCACTAACTCTAAGTTGTGGGTAGGATAGTACTTCTTATGAGCATTTAACTACCTAAAGACATGGACAATCACCTTTTTCTTTTACATCAACATGCCACCTAACCCAACTCTGGAAGCTTCACAATACATATTAAAGTTCACATCATCCTCAGGTAAAGTCAGAACAGGACCTGAATTTAATAATGCCTTGAGCTTTTAAAAGTTTGCCTTATACTCATAGGACCAATGAAATACTACATTCTTTTAAGTCAGTATGGTCAATAAAGCTACAATGGAAGAAAACCATGAACAAAACATTGATAATACCTAGATAACTCCATAAAACTATAAATATCGATAGTAGAAATAGGTCTCGTCCATCTACTAACTACCTTGACCTTGGCTAGATCTGCTATTATACCCTCCTTGGACACCATGTGTCCCCAGATTGCCATTGAATCAAGTCAAAACTCACATTTGAAGAACTTTTCATATAACTTCTTCTCTCATAATCTCTGAAGCACTATCCTCAAATGGCGAACATAAGCAGCCTCGGTTTTGAAATACACCAAGATATCATTAATGAACATTATCACAAATGAGTCCAAACATGGATGAAATACTCCATTCACTAACTCCATTTGCGAGGGTGTTGGTCAACATAAAGAACATCACCAAGAACTTATAATAACTATAATGAGCCTAAAAAGTCATGTTAAAAATATCTTATGCTCTATTCCTCAACTGATGATAATCAAACCTCAAATCAATCTTAGTGTAACAACCCAAAAATTTTAAAAACTTTATCGATGTGTAGTTCACTTATTTCAAGCTTGGTTGGTGTAGATTATGGTTTCATGTGTCTCATTCATCAAGCGATGGACAAAAGAGTCTCATTGGTTAAGCTTTTCATGAGAACCGTTGGAAGAGTCAATTTTAACTGATCATATATCTTAGAACAAGAAGAACTGGGTGTACTTTGACTTATCAAATTGAAGCTCTTTGATTAATCTTTTCAACGCACTTGGTTTCACTTGATTTGGAGTTAGGATGAAAAAGTTATGACCTTTTTAGTAAAGTTGTTTGTATAGGGATTTAATATGAAAATTGGCTAAGGCATTGCTCTAGGGGACCTTATATGGGTCGTGAAGCCTTGTACAGTTCGTGTGGGGGTCTCATGGTCCTCAAAATGGGCTGTGGTGAGGTGTTTTGTGATGTCCCCAACCCAAGAAATGGTTCTAAGTATAAGGTTAGCATTTCAGAACTTGCGTCATCAAAATGGAAGCCCAAATCGCTCGTGTGACTTGGGACGACTCATATAGCCTTCAACTGGTGCTGACCAAGTTGGAATGCTGGCCAAGAAAATCACCACGAACTAGTACACAGTCTGTGTACCTCTTCACGATCTGTGAGGCCCTCCGTATGGGTGTAGGAGTGAAATTTTTTGAAGTATAGAATTACCGTCTTGGACCTTCATCAGTGGAGATTTTTCTTAAGTATTGCTTGATGGATGGGTACATGACTCGTGCACCCTTATACGGTCCATGTAGTGGGTCTTCCAAATGAACCCTGGCAGTCTTTTAAGACTCGTTCATTAATAGTTTAATTATAATTATGGTGATTTTCTAAGGTCGTTTCAGTCTTCCTAAGTCCTCCTAAACATATGATTTAGCCTATACACCTTCATTCCTATTCAAATTCATTTCCAACAGTTAGAATATTCAAACTCTCTCATCTAAAAACTCTCTTCCAAGTGTGGGTTGAAGGTTCAAGTTGAAATTCAAGGAAGTCTTCTTCTTCAATCATTTTTTCCCCTAAAGCTTCTAGTTAATCAAGGTATGTGGGATTGATTCATGGTCCTCTTTCAACCATGAAGACCCCAAAACTCTTTTACACTTGATTTTATGAAATTTAAGCTTACTTTAAATATGAGTCTTTAAATTTATTATTGATTTTATTAAATTGAAGTATGAGTTGTACTTATTTAATGATTTTAAAGTGATTTAAGTTCAATTATCATGAATTGCATTGAGATTATGAAGATTCAGTTATGCATGTCCCTTTAAGTCTTCAATTCAAACATGGGTAGTATGAATTATGTTTTCAATTGTGAATTTCATTATGATTTAAGAATGAATCTACCTTATTGTGATGATTTACATGTTAATCTCTATTGCCTATGTTATCCCATCATCATTCATGACATTTGCATTCATGAGTATGGATTTTATGAAGCTTATGATGTGGGCTAAGTCTCAATTATGTTTATGACTATGCTTTCAATTAAAGAATGGTTATGACAAGAATGTGATCACATGATGTCTATGATATGGCTCTTTGAACAAATAATGGGTGTTTATGTTTAAAGAAACATAGGATTGAGGTTGGAGGCGGGCTGGATAATCTCCAAGGGTTCATACTCCTTTCTCATATCTATCTTAAGAATAGAGTTATTCCTATGCATGAAAGTATGTCATGAAGATGATTTGGCTTTTTATTCACGTATGTATGAAAGTAAAGAAAGTGATTTGGCCTTTAAGCCCAATTATGCATGGTTATGATTTCAAAGTACTCATCCTCTTTTTAAAAACATGTATAAGTATATGTATTCTTGTGAGATAATGGCTTAGCACCAAGGGATTGAAGGCAGAGTGGACTATATCCAAGGGTTCATACTTATTTTCGTCAAACTATGTGCCAAACAGAGGTTCAGGTTTATGCCTCTTACGAGATGATTATGTTATGAATGGATCTACCTTTGGCAAGTAGGTCACCTCTTTATCCGTTGTGGGGTAGATGACGGAGTTCCAAGTCATAGATCACTTGGTCTTATGTCAGTTGAGGTCCCATTCTCATTATGTCTATATGACTAAGCATTCATACATTATGGATTTCATTGCATATTGATATTGCTTTTATATTCTTTTTTCTATATATGTGCCTTTGTCATCTAACATTGGTTTACAGGTTGTTCATGTCATATGCATTGCATGTCCGCATACTTAGTACATTTAAACATACTAATGCATACTTTTTTGCTTGCATGATCTAACCATGTAGGGACCAGAGACTACATCTATTCACCTCTTGATGGTTAGCTTGGATCTTAGAGTATCATTGTGGTAAGTCTTATATTCCAGGGACAACATCCACCTTCTATCTAGCTCTTATGTTGATCATATCTTTACTTTGAGAGTGAGCCCGGAGAATGTCTTGGACCCCACTCTAATCTAGACTAGAGGCATTGTGGGACATCATAGAGTCTTCCTTATGGATATGTTATGTGTGTACTTGAGAAGCTATGTTTATGTATTATGAATGGATGAGATAATTATGGTTATGTTATTATGACATGATTAATGGAAATGTGTTTATATGGAAAGTTTCAAGTCTCTTCTTATCCCCATAATGTGAGTCATACTTACCTGCCCCTTAGAACTTATTTGCTAAATGCTATGTGATTCATGCAACTCCCATTCCTGATGATATCCTCATAGCTTGAGTCCAAAGTCCCGTAATCCCTTAGAATTATGTGTTTATTATTTAATTATGTACTTCTGAATCAATGATGTGTAAAATGATGCTAAAAGGCTTGATTGAGGACTTTCGTGTTCTCATTGACCCTACTCCCGGGTCGTGACACTTAGAAAGCAATATCACTCTATGAAGCTAGTAAGATAAATTATTGATATGGAAAATGGTACTTCCTCTTGATAGTAACATTGTTCAACTACTGGTAATCAATACACATCCTCATAGACCTATTTATTTTCTTCACAAACAAGATCGGATCATCCTTTAAGGTGATACACTAGGACAAATGAACCCTTACTAAAAAAATCTTGAAGATATACCTTTAACTCTTTCAATTCAGTGGAGCTATACGATACAGTGGAATAGAAATAAGCTTGGTGCCTAAATTTAGATCAATAGTAAAGTTAATATCTGTATCAGAAAGGACACCTAAAAGACCAGTAAGGAATATATTTGTATCTCCTAAACCACGGAAATAGATTCCATATGAGGTGGCTTAACACTACTGTTGCAAATAAAAGACAAGTATGATAAATAATCTCTATCAATGAACTTTTAAGATCGAATAAAGGAAATAACTTTACTAGAATAAGAACCACTAGAATCCTTCCACTCAATCCTTGTATACCATGCATCGTTAAGGTTATAATCTTGACATAACAATCAAGAATGACATGATACAGAGAGACCCAATCCGTTTCCAAGATACTGTGAAAGTCTACCATTTCCAAGGTAATTATCTCTAGTCAAGTATCATACCTAGCCAAAGAAATAAGACAGGATCAATACAATTTTTCCACCATTAAAGACTCATCTACCGGTATAGAAACATGAATGGGCACTGATATACAATCACATAATAAATCAAATCAAGATTCAAAGTAGGTAGACACAGAAGACTAGATAGATCCAGGGTCAAACAACCTCGATACAAGTTGATTATAAACTAGGACGATACCTGTAATAATTTGAAGCCTCTGCCTTGGGACTCTTTGGAAAAGCATGGCACCGAGCTTCATAACCTCCACCCATCTAAGAAATACCTATACCTCTTCTTTACTGAACTAAAGAATTACCCACACCTCTATCTGAAGTACGACCATGTCTACTCTTATGAGCTTTACCACAACCTATGGTTTGAGGCACTGATTCTTTAGATAGACTGAAATATGTATGCTAATGAACTGAATAAGTTTGTGAAGGGCACTATCAAATCAAGTAGTTGGGTCTGATACCCATAATAAAACCTCAGGGCAATGAGTTACTGAGAAGAACCGAATGTGCTGCAATAACTACTCTGACCCATAGGTTTTTGCTATAAATCGAATAAAACCCTTAGCAACCTCAGATGTTGATAAAGATGCATGGGCTAGTCCTCGACACTGGATGAGCCATTCCCTCTATAGAACTCTCTACCTCCAAACGAGGTACCAAAAAGCTAGTCAGATGCAGGGACCTCTTGGGGTCCCTAAACTACTCTCTCTCTATCAGTTTTGCCTCCTTAGTAACACTCACAATAGACTAAAAAGTAGCTTCCTCACTAGATGCCCTCATTTCCTGAAGAATAAAGCAAGTAAATCCTTTTACAAAGTCTTGAACTCTCTCTGCCTTATCCACAATTATGATCGTAGCATGTCTAGATAACTGAAAAAGCAAAACTCATACTAAGTGATCGATAAACTATCTTGTCTTTCACTCTCAAACCTCAAGTAACTATTTTCCTCTGCATGTCAAAGAATTAAATGGTTATAAAAGGCATTAGAAAATATATTCCGAGACACTAGAGGAAATCTCGCAAAGTTCTTGAATAAAATCTCCACCACCCTCTCACTGGCCCACAAACCTATAACACCCTAGCTTTTCTAGTTGGGGCCGGGCCAAAAAGTCAAAAGGGGTTCAAAAATAAATATAAAAATAGCTTCAATGAAATTTTTTTGGTCAAGGGAGTCATAAGATAATTTCCTATGGAAAAATTGCTTAATCAGAAGGGTGCGCCAACAAATTCACGTCTTAGAATTGTTTCATCATAGTTCAATTTTTACCATTGTTCATAAAACACATTCATTGAACGAGATTTATGTGTTTTGCTAGAAAATAAACTGAAATAAAATAAGTCTGCCTTGCGGATTTGCTCCTCCACAGTATTCAATTTTCAGTTCTAAGCTACGATATTCTCATCTTTACTCCACCTCTTCTACACTAAAACTCCATCATTTTCAGGCTAAAATTCACCCTATATTAGAACCTTACATCGGTTTATTTATTTTATAGTAAAGTAGTCGTGGATCTTGTTGCAATACTCATCTTCACTATAGTAGAGACTTCATAGAGTTGGTGAGTCAGTTCATTCAAATATTTTAAGCATTATTACTATTTATGTCAAGAGATATTTTCAAACTTTGTAAAAAGCATGATTGAAATCTTTTGAGCTTTTATTAAATGTTTTTAAAGGTTCACCTTATAAAACTTCTGCATGTATCATAAATTTTTCAGTTGGGTGAGGCATCAAGAGATATTTTTAGAGTTTGTAAAAAGCACGATTGAGATCTTTTGAGTTTTTATTAAATGTTTTTAAAGATTTACCTTATAAAGCTTCTGCATGCATCATAAATTCTTCAGTTGAGTGAGTCAGCTAGGCTAAAAGTTCTCTTGGAACTAACAATGATTTTTAAGTGTCGATCATGTTCAGGGTGTAGGATCGGAACGTGACAAAAGTTGTATAGTAACATATCAAAAGCTCGTGCGACTTAGCTAATCCAATAGCATCCAATAACTCTCTACAAGTAGTCAAAAACTTACAAGCATCCTCAATCTTCCCATCTTAAAATTGAGATGGGTCAATCTTCCTAAACCTCTCTTAGTGACACTTCTCATCATTAGTCAATATAGCCAAGGGCGCACCCTGAACCTCAACTGTCGGTGCGGGATTAGTCTCAACTCTAGGGCCCAACGGTGGCTGCCCCACTGGACCTGAACGACAAGAGTCTGATGCTGCTGTGGAATCTAAAATCCAACTCCAGTCTAAGAACCTCTTGGTGTGCCTGTCACACTACCACTTTGAGCAAAACTCTCTAATACACCCAACAGTCTTAACAAGGTGTCTTGAAGCAATGGTGCAACTGTATACTCTGGGACTACCTCTCCTTCTTTATAGGGGTACAGTGATGAGCTGCTGAGAAGAACCATATGTGTTGCAATAATTATCGTCAAAGCTATTAAATATTTTGTAATATTTGGTACTTCAAGATTATCTAAAATTTTGCTTCTTAAGTCTGAGTATCTTAGAAGAATTAATCTTTTTTGTAGTAAATCATGAAGTATAGTCACAAAAGGAATAAGTGGTATCTTAATTATCCACATGTGCCTATATCAAAAGGTACCATAGGAAATGTCACTTTTATTTTTTGAGCTTTCCTTTTGTTTCTTTCTTGTTCTTATTTCTACTGTTACATTACAGGATGAACACTGAAGACCGCAATGATCAAAGGGTCAAGTGCATCCATAGTTTACCTATCTTGACACAATTCACTTTTAGATGGATTAATAACACGTTCACTTATTATTAATTTATAATCGATTCAATCTTTGATAAAAACGCTAAACCTTCTATTTTGATCGTACAACGTTGTATAAATTTGTAACGTATATATCATTCAATAAAAAACAGAACAAGCATGCTAGGGTTAAGCTACAACATAAGCTAAACTAGTAGCTTAAAAATAGAATATACAAAATGAACCATGAACTAATTATTTCGAGCTATAATCCAATTGATCAAAGCGGACTAGCCTTTTATTCCATGTTTTTATTTTATTGATATAGATTCATAATATGCATATTGTATATTAGAATGATGTGATCAATCATTTGATGGAAACAACTTCTTGTAGGCCTCTGTTATAGCCACATTGGTGGTGCTAAAACCACCATCAAGTATCAGATTCAATCCACTTACATATTTAGAATCATCACTTGCCAAGTACAACACTGCATTTGCCACATCTTGCTCATCCAATAAAGTTTCTTTTAGATTTCCTCCTCCTTCAAACCATTTATCTGCCTTTTGTTTATCTATTCCAAATCCATTTAGTATCGCCGGTGTGCTAATGTAATAAGGAGAAACACAATTAACTCTTATGCCATATTTTCCTAATTCAACCCCGACGTTCATCGACAGACCTAAGACTGCATTTTTCGAGGATGTAGTGGTGTGCGGGACACCGGTACCATAGACCGTGGTAAAAGCACTTGCCGTGAAAAGAATGACACCTTTTTTAGTTGGAGTCATCACTCTAGCAGCATGTTTCGCACAGAAAAATGCGCCAACAACATTTACATCAAACACATTCTTAATTATATTGTAATCCACATCTAGAATGCTTGAATTTGGCTTACCCAATACACCAGCATTACTGTACATTATGTCGAGCTTACCAAATTTGGCAATTGTTGCATCTACCGCGTTTTCAACGTCCGATTCAATCGCGACATTACAATGGACAAATGTTATGTGTTCTGTGCCAATTTCATGTACTAAGGAATTTCCAAGATCATCTTGAATATCTGCAATTGTAACTTTTGCACCATGTTGAACAAAAAGTCTAGTTGTGGCTGCTCCAATTCCACTAGCTCCACCAGTTATAAGTGCTACCTTACCTTGTAGCCTGCAAAAACATGTTGAAATATAGTTTAGTACTATTTTCAAGAACTAGATTATGAATAGGGAAAATAAAAGAAGGAAAGGAAATAACTTTTTGGCTATTTGGGATTGAAGAGAAGAGCTGGCCATTTTCTCAAACCGAAAAGCTGTGTTTTTCACATATTTACAGTCTCTATTTATAAGAAAGAAAATTACGTATGTAGTGTGTGTTTGCACTTACAGCTTGTTTGGATGGTGATTTTTGGTGGTATGGTATGGTTAGTAAGAGAACTATGTTTGTTTTGATTGTTTCATTAATTATGTGGTATTGTATGGTTTTGTTTCATGGTTTTGTAACCATGAAAACCCTCACTCTTTGAAACCACCAATTTGGTGGTATCTCATGGTTCTCTTATTTTTTTTTTTCAATTATACCCTTATTTAAATTTAAATAATTCTAATTTATCTTTTATCCTTTATTATTTATTAAACTTTACTCTAAT
>JBCEWC010014421.1:0-14378 GCA_038996855.1 Solanum aculeatissimum
GGGCTTGTGGGGCTTAGGGTGGGGGCCTGACTTTGGGGGGCTTGGGGCCCTTGGGGGGCCTGGCCTGGCCTTGGGGGCTTGCGGGGCTTAGGGTGGGGGCCTGACTTTAGGGGGCTTGGGGCCCTTGGGGGGCCCTGGCCTTGGGGGGTTTGGGGGCCTGGCTTTAGGAGACTTGGGGGCCTTGGGGAGGGCCTTGGGGGGCTTGAGGGCCTGACTTTGGGGGGACCTGGCTTTGGGGGGCTTGGGGGCCTGGCTTTGAGGGGTTTGGGGGCCTCTCATTGGGGCTTGGGGGCCCCTTAGGAAGGGGGTGCCTAGGGTCTTCGGAGGGCCCTTGAGTGGGCTTGGGGGGCCCTTGGGGAGGGATTGCTTTTGGAACTTGGGACCCCTAGGGTGCCTTGGGGGCCCCTTGGGGTGGGGGTTGGGGAGGCCTGGGGTTTGACCAAGATTTTAAAATTGCCTTCTAATGAAATTCTTCTACTTCTAACATCGGTCAAATTACTTAACTTTCCAAATACTTTTGATTTCATGGAAGCTACAAGCTATATAGCCACTTAATAAGATAGAATTTTCCATACTAGCATGGTCTTTCTTTCTATAAATTTGGCTCAACAAAATGATATTTTGCAGGATTTTGATAACAGAGGGGGAAGAATAAAGAATAAAGGACAACTAAAATACAGTAATATTTTCAGATTACATTTACACTTCTGCAACACCTACAACTTAATAAACAAGCATACTCTCTCTCCAAGCTGCGGTCTTTGCTCATTGTTTTGTGAGCAAATGGTTGATCTCCTAGCAAGGGCAGCAGCTCGCCCCGACACAGATACATTATACATATGCTACAATTACTAGGCTTCCACGTAAAAAACTACAGTTTTTCATCTGGAAATATAGAATTTAACCGTCTTGATCTCTGGTCGAGTTCTGCCATTACAGCCGGTTCCTGCTTTTTCCTCTGTTTTGATATAGTATTCGTTGTCATAGAGCCAACTTTATCAAAAGCAACCTGACCGAACAAATGGTAAAGAAATGATTCGCTATAGAGTTTATAGTAGTAGAAGTGGCAAATGGATGGATTGGATCGAATTTGGATGGATTGAATGTGGATTCAGCTAAAATGGATTGGATCACAATTCATCCATATAAAATATGGGTAAATATATGGTTCTAACCCACTTTAATCTTTTAAAACAAAAATAAAATAAAATCAAAGTTTGATTGTTAATGCTCAATCCCTATCACCTCAACTCTACTTCCAAATAATTATTTTTAAAAAAAAATTCACTAAAAAAATAATAATTTTTTCTACTTCAATACCCTATCACCCACCCACTTCCACCCTACCCCAAACCCTCATCTAAATTTTTTCTACTTCAATACCAAAACTTAAATTTAAATTTTTTTAAAAAATATTTTGTTCAATCAAAAAAAAATTTGCCCAACCTCCCCACTTCCATCCTACCCCCCCGGCCCACATTTCTACCCTATCCCCATAAGGGTGTGCAAAAACTAAACCGATCAATAAATCGAACTGAAAAAAATGTTATTGATTTATTGTTATCGGATTATTGGATTAACGAGTTTTTAATGATTTTTACAAAAAAAAAATATCGAATTATCGGTTCGATTTTGATTTTTAATATTGGGTTATTGGGTAAATCGATAACTCATTAAGATTATAATAATTTACTACTTTATCCTTTCATAAATATTAATAATTTAACATCACTCGATACTAAATCATTACTCGTAAATCATGTATTTGCTTGATTTCCAATGTATAACTCTTCTTCAATTGATTTGTTTGTTTTACTGTATCTCATCGTATTGCATCAAATAGTTAGACAAGTCATATATTCATTTTATGAGTATTTTCTTATTTGGTAAATCGAAAATAAAACCGTTAAGGAATAAAAACTGATAAACTGAAAATCGATAAAAAATATTTTATTGGCTTAACATATTTAAAAATTGAAAACCGATAAACCAAATCCATAATATATAAAATCGAACCGAACTAACTAATGCACACCCCTAAAAATAAATAAAAAACACGCACACACAAAAAAAATTTAGTGTAATTAAGAATTTTTTTATTATGAGTGGGAGATTATATAGGTATCCATATTTTACCCATTTTGATCATATTTGTATGAGTTCTTAAAATAGATCAATCCATATTTAGTCATTTTGAAAATATGAGTGATCCATTAAAATAAATATGAATTAAATGGACTCATTTTACTTAATACGGGTTGAAATTGCCAGTCGTATGTCCTAAAGATTAAGCATCTCAATTCAGAACAAGTTCCAGAATCAAAAGTCAGGTAAAATGAATTAGACGTATGATGAGCATAAGTGAAAAATAGAGTCTAGAGAGAGTATGTTACCGTTAACAACTCATCAGGATCAAAAAGGTGATGAGTACTTTTCTGTATGATACTAATTACATCCCCGACATGATGTGCTACTAGCAACTTCTCTTCGTTCATCTACATTCATTTGAAAGTTGCACAACTTGCTTAAAATTTGAAATTCACAGGAGAAATATCAAAGAAGCATGACACAGAAATTTGACAGGAATATTTACCTTAAAAATTGCCAAAGCTACATGAAATAGAACCTTAGCACCTTCATAGAAGAGGACATCCCACACTCGCAAGGTTGTCTGAAATAAATTACTACACACAAATTAAAAACTAGTTTATAAGCACTCCGTAGCTTATTTACCGTTTGGTTAATTCAAAGTTCTTATAAGTTAAAATCAGTCAAAAGCTATAAGTTGGTTCACCTCAAACTTGTGACTTTTCAGCTTATAACAACTTTTAGTTTGACCAAAAGTTTTACTATTTTATCCTTGACATCTTTTAAAATTCTCAAAATATCTTTGCTAAAATAAAACATCAAACTTCATATCCATTTGATATCTGTTCGTTTCTTCATTTCTTTATTAAGATACTACTAAATTTGTAACTTTTTTTGTAAAAAAAAAAGGATTTTAGTCATTTTAAATAAAAAGTAGCTTATCCGCACTTCTTACCAAACACATAAACTGCTTATTATTGATTTCCACAAATTTCAAATCCGTAACTGCTTATTTATAACATCAGTTTCATCACTTAAAAATATTTTTCACCACTTAAAACTTAACAACTATTTACAATCAACTAATTCAAACGAGCTCCTACGAATCAGTAACCAATTTTTAGCAGGTGTTTCCACTTGGGGATGATCCATTTTAGGGCAATTCAGAGTTTCAGACACAGAGAGAAATTTTCACCTCAGAAGGCAAACTTTTGGAGAAAAGGCAGAGAAACCACTCAGTGCAAACAAGAGAAACATCAAATTCTAGAGAATCCAAATGAGCTGCTAACCTGCATTATCCTCATCAATTTCTCCATGTGAATCAAAAACATCAGTGAGAAAACATAATTACAAAAGGCAAAAGAGCAAGTACCTTGGACATTTTTTGGTTAATAGGTCCTTGAACACTCTTTGCTCAACATGGCATCCAGACAAGTTATTAGTATAACAATCATTTACCAAGACATTCTCTAAAAGGACAGCAAGCATCCAAAAAGCATCTTCTTCAGTTTTCATCACAAGCAACAATAATGCTGCAACATAGTTCAATCCCTGCAAAACAATCAGCTCATTTAAATTAGTGATGTAACAACTACTACTGAAGAAGAAAGGAAAACTGTTTGTTTGACACTTTCCTACCTCTTTGTCTCGAAGTGGGCACATTTAAGGCCTTTATATGTCTAAACATCTTTTGACATGTAAGAAAATGTTTAATTAATTTGATTGAGCACATGGTTCTAATAGAATAAATGTATTAGTCTTTGAATATATATCATTTCACATTTAAACAGCATCGTTAATTGAACATGGGAAAAGCATTTGCTCTTTGACTTTTAAACTGTCTAGGATTGGTGCAAACTTGCAGGAGGCAAGAATTTGATTGACTAGTTTAAGCTAAGAACTGCGGTATATTGATAAAGACTTAAATTTCATCCTTATCCGAAATGTGCATCCTCAAGTTTCACTTCCATAGTAGCCTTAGTTAAAATCCTTCTTCCTCCTATTCAACTCTAAACCAGGACACAGCTTTCAATTGCAAGATAACATTACAGAATTGACTAGAATCCCTAAAGAAATGCATGAGCTAGCTAAATAACAGATAAGTTGATGTGACAAAGGACAACTAAATTTCTGAACTATAAAGCATAACAGCATGGACTTCTGTATATGAAAGAAAAAAGATCATAAAAGAATCTATCTTTGTGAAAGAAAAGAAGGATATACCTGGCAATAGCCAACATCAGAATCTCGGAAAGAATAGGTGACGAGAACTCGCCTAAGAGCAGCATGACCCTCAGAAGTGTCCAACCAGGGATGACCAGGAAAGGTTCGTGGAAGGTCCTGCGAGTTAAAAACACATACAGATCACAAATTTGGTAATACCAAATTCTTAAATAAAATGTATCTCAAATTTTATGTTTCACTTCAAACTTGATAACAAGTTACTGAATATAATCTTGATTCCTGTCTTCCATCTCAACATAAAACATTCCTCACATAGTTAGAAGCATTTCTTTTGGCTTTATTTCACATAAAAACTAAACATCATGAAGACTCCCTTTTATCTGCAAACTGGTGCTCTTACCATGAATCACTAGAGAATCTCACTCTTTAAATACAACGGGTGGTGTGGCTTCCAGTCTATGTGTACGTTTAACTTCATCAATCTACATTCAATCCCTAACCTATAGGAAATGGCTATTCAAGTTTGAGCCTAGTCTATTAGCCCTCAGAGAAATAGTAAATGTGACTTATAAAAAGATCATTTGCCAGAAAAACTTCAACATACCAACATAGGAAAGCACTCAACCCTTGAAATCTGTAATACAAGGCATCTCCTAAAACATATCAACACATCAAGTATTTGCACAAGCCACCTCTTAATACGGTTTTCAACACATCAAGTATTTGCGCAAAGTCATAAAGCATTTTAATGAAATATTTGGAAGAGAGATATTAACAAGGCATCCTAAATTACTCTTAATTATACTTCACAACCTAGAATTTTCACTATATAACTAGATGACTGCATTTAGAGCACATATTAACAAGAAACTGCCCTCAAATGCATCCAGAAGGTTATCAACACATCAAGTCTCAACATATACCAACAATCACCTAAAACAGCAACAACCTTCATCACGCAAAAGGTCATATCAAATAGCATAACAACATATTCAGAGAGATAAACCAAATCTATTCTCTTAGGGTCGTGTCATACGCGGAATAAGGTGAGATATCCCAGGATTAAGCCTGGGATAAAATTAATATGAACAAGGGATCAAGATAATGTTTAAACAAGGAAACTCACATGATCAATCTGTTTGGTAGCAGGTGTGACCTTATCCTCAATAGCCATGGTCATATCTTGGTAATAACTTTCTGGAACGGTTGATTTCTTCTTAGCTGCACCTGATAGTGAAAACCACACCTTAGGCCTCAACACAGGTGGGATTCCTTTCCTAATTAGTTTCTTGAGAGTAATTCCATTCACCAAAGTAGAGAGTTTAAGGGATGTTTTAAGGGTTGATGCAACTTGTGTTTGCAAATACCAATTTGCACCTTTGCTAGCTTCTAATGCCCACCACACCCTTCCCTGTTGCCTCACCTTCTCCCTAACCTCATTCAACACATTTACATCATCAACATTGCCTTCCACTGTGAACCCATATAGATCCTGGAATTTCACAGTAATATTTGCCCTTCTGGAATGAATACTGGGCCTCAAAATCTGAATTTGAGATTGGAATTCAAAGGCCAAATCTTTTCTATTTTGGGTTCCAAACATTTTCTTTTGTGGGAGTTTCAAAGATTAATCAAAAGGGTATGTGAAAATAGATGTAAGAACACAAATGGTCAACTTTCCAGACAAAATGAGAAAATCTAGGGCCTTACTAGGAATGGGTATTTGAGCTTTTTAGAAAAATCCCATTTCTGGGGCATCAGATTCTTGAAACACAAACTGATATTTACAGAAAAAGGGAGAGAAAATCAAATCTTTTTTAAGTTGTTCACCCACAAGAAAAAAACTAGGAGAAAAATAATAACAGGAAACAGCAAATGCAAGAGAGGAAGACAAAATCCTGAACAACAGAAAAGAGGAAGAAAGAAGAAAATGAAGACAAATTAGGAACGTTGGATAATGGAACGGGAGGATTCAAATGCAAAGAAAAGACACCATTTTGTATTATTTGAGTGAATCAAAGCTTTTTCAAATAAAAAAATATTTGGTGGCCTCAAAAACAAGAAAAGATTTTTATATCCACTTTTTAATTTGTTTGTCTTAATATTTTTCTAAAAATGTAAAAAATAATTTACTCTCTCCATCTCACAATATCCATAGTAATTTCTAAAAATGGTTATATCAAATTTCAAAAATTATTTTTTAACAAAAAAAATTAAGATGTAAATAAAAATAATATAAAATAAATCCTAATTAACACTAGTAATTAATGAGGGAGGGAGCATAACTTTGAGTTATTGTGACGTTATGTTGAGAAGGTTTGTGGGATGCCATGATGTTTTAAATGATTAATTTATGGAGATAGTAAATTTTTGTTGTTTGTTTGGAGCCCACTTATGCAAAGGCAACATATTAAATTCATTACTACCAATATTTGCTTCATTTTCAGTGCACCCAAAATTTATTTAAATTAAAATATTTCCATTCATGTTCTGCCCAAAGTTTTTTTTAAAAAAAAAGCGACATAACTCCGTATTTACTGGTTCAACAAACGTGACTACCTCCTAGATAAGGAAATTAAATAAAATTTATTTATTTGACTATTCCAGCCATAATATATTGATTTTACAAGGGGGAAGGCATAGGAAAATCTGAAATATTAAAAAAAAAATGTATATCTGAATTCTGATAGGGCAGAGTTATGCGACTTGAATACAGGTTGTTACTCATTGTATTATATTGTATCGTTAGTTTAATATAATATTTATTTTAATTGTTATTTAAATTTTATTGTATCAATATATTGTATCGTTTAAATCTATAGCTAGGTAATGATGAAAAGATTCACTCATTTTGTGTAATGACTGATTTGGTGTGATCGTATTTGTATTATTTAAAAATTCTACTTAATTATTTACCCTACCTTTTCATAATAGCTCTACCACATATCGTATAATTTCTTTAAGGTTTATCATTCAAATTATCAATCTGTGATATTTTGTAATGATATGGAATGATACAATTTATCCAAACATTGTATTCATTAAAACAATACATTATGATATAATACAACAAAATACAACATAATACGATATATTATGAAATAATGCATAACAATCATCCGAACAAAGTGTAAGTGTTTATATTGTTGCTCTAAACCAATATCAATTCAGCAGTGCCTATAATTCCAATTTATCCTCTTGTTTATTTAGAAAAAATTAAATAAACTTTTAAATATCTTTTATAAGTACTCTATAAGCGATATAAACTTAAGGAACTTTTGATTAAATTGATTTTCTAGCACGTTTGGATTATTGTCCACACTCTACCAATTGTAAGATTGAAAATTAAGATTTACTGAAAGAAAAACATAGTAAAAATCAACATAACGTATGCATTTGATGAAATGTTGAAAGACCTTTTTTTCCAATTCTATCTTTGGTTTTAATTCAATTTCTTTTATTTTTCAATCATTAAACAGAAGAAAACTGATCTTCTCTATGCAACAAATTAAATAGCTTCATGAAAACGATATCATACAAAATGGGACATCATTCATCAGTACCTATCATATTTCACTGTTAAGGAAAGAAAAGTTCAAAGAGATATCCAGAGTTTTAATTAATGCATCCACACCTACCTAATATGAAATCATCCTAAAACATCCAAGTTATGTAATTATATTGCTTTGAAAGAAAAAAAACTGTAAAAAGTATTATTGTAATGCATAAAAAAGATTTCATCTACTTTGATCTCATCTAGTGTGAGACTGAGTCATATAATTGTTTGAGTTGTCCATATTCTTTTTTTGATGACAAGAAATATCTCCAGTCATCTGTGCACACAGGTGAAACCCTCACTTCTATGCAATAGCTCGCGAGATAACCCATGCCTAGTATAATGAGCTTGACCCAAAAGATAAATCCTCTTCTCTTAATGACAAGGAATTTTGAACTTAAAATCTTCCACATGAAAGTCCCAAACCCAAACCACTAGATCGTTTGAGAGGTTGAATTGTCCATATTTCAACAACTAAAAAGTGTAAATTTCCCTTAAATATAGTACATAAAAAGTGACATAAGTTCTCTGGCTCCAGCTTTATTAAGAAAAATAAAAAAGAAAAAGTCATCTGAGATTATCAGCTTGGATAATTGACTTCCACATTAGTTCTTAAAGGGTTTCTGTACCTAAATAAATAAATAAATTGCAAACACAGCTCCTGGAAACAGACTGCATTTGATAGAACAAAAGGGTCCCATTTTTTATTCTGTCTTGCATTCATGCAACGCATTAGTGTATCAATATCTACACTTAGATCTCACGCGTTAATAGCAAAGGCAAGTTTGACAAATAGTGTGCCAGACAACTGGCCATAATATTGCATAAAATAAGGCAAAAGCTGGAACTGATTGTTGGATGTGCCAACAAAATCCAATATTCCTAATGATGTGAAAAAGTTTGCGGGAACGGATAATATCGCATCATGAGAGTATCTTTGAATTGTTTTAGCCTAACAATACCTTTCTATAACACCATTTGTGTACCAATGTGGTTCACAAGACGATGACACAATTACAATTACACCAGAGTCCCGATATAGTTGGACTGATTACAAGAATCCCTACAATCATGTCACCAACTCAATCAAAAAATTGGGCCAAAAATAGGTTCTCTGGCACTAGAAATTCTCTACATTTTCTGGGGACACATCAAAGGGGAAAAAACCAATAGAACATTAGAACTACAATAATGATAATAAATTAAATAAATCAGAAGGAAACTGGAGCTACAAGGCAAAAAAAGAGTTGGCTAAAGCATTTTATTTAAGCGAGTTATAGCCTTCAAACCTTCCACTTGCTCCCTCTTGTATTTGATTATTGAGACGAGGCGAGAGGGTTTTTGTTTGCCTCAACTGGTTTAACCATGGTTTTAATGCCCAACAGAACTCTTGTTCTGGCTGGGTTTTTGGTTAACTGGACCAACATTCAGAAGTAAAAAGCAAGCAAGAATTTGTTCCTCCAAACCCGAATGAGTTTGATAAACCAGCTTTAATGGTCATCTCCTTTGAAGCAGTCAAAGGTATGAAGCGACCATTGAATACTGGATCTGGTTCAGAAAGGTTCAGTGTTAAAGGCGCGATACCCTGCAAATAAACATCAAAGTGGTGAGTAGCTCATTCATGAAATAGAATTTTGTAGCTACCTCATCAAGTCTAGAAAGAAGCACGACACTGGCAATAGTTAATGCATGTATCTACAGGACCTTTATCCCAATTTAACTAGCACTTTTGTCATCTAAATGATCTTACAGTCAAAAATCCATCAAGTTTATTAATTTATGATGTAATTCCGGAAACCCTGACCCTCTGTGTTCTGTGTCAATATGCCAATCCTAAATCTCAAAAGTAATTCTCATGTTTGACATCCATAAAATACAACTGTTTTCTCAACAAAAAGAAAATTATAATTCTTTCATTTAGTGTTGTAGACACGTAATTTTTTCACCCTCTAGAGATTTATCACATAATTTTTTAAGTCTTGTGAACAACTTTTTTTTTTTTAACCATTCCTAAGATTTTATACCATTTTAATGTTTAAATAATTTGTTTAGGTATAAATAAAATATATGTTTTTTTTTTAATTTTCTTTTAGGTAGTCTTACTTTTAAAAATGAAAACTATAAACTAGAGACACATTTTAAGATAAATTTTATTTTACTTTTCAAGAGAAAAAAAAGTAGGGTTTTACTCCTTCTGTCCCATTTTAATTGAATTTGTGACGTAATGAGAAAAATATTCAAAGACAAAATTTACACCATACTTTCCACTATTGCTCTTTGTAAAATCATAAATATGTAGTGTAATTTATCTCCTAGAAAATATAAAAGTTCAATCCATGAAAGGGCAAATATGGTAAAAATTTCAAACATTCACCCTGAACTTTGAACAATTCAAATATTTTGAACATTGAAAAAAGTCTCAAAAATTCAA
This sequence comes from Solanum aculeatissimum, assembly GCA_038996855.1. NCBI lineage: Eukaryota > Viridiplantae > Streptophyta > Magnoliopsida > Solanales > Solanaceae > Solanum > Solanum aculeatissimum. The sequence goes on from JBCEWC010014421.1 coordinate 10,260, forward strand.
TTAATTTGGGACGGAGGGAGTAATAAATAAGTTAGGGATACTGATACACTCATTTATGGACCTAAAAGAATTATTTAAACATTAAAAGGATGTAAAAAGCTTTGGCATGGTAAAATAAAATAAAGAAAAATAGGTGTTCACAAGACTTAAACACATTTAAAAAAATATGCAATAAATCTCCAGAGGGTCAAAAAGTACATGTCTACAATTGTCTATCGGTGTCATTTTCTTGTTAAATACTTAAAAGGATGCTGAACTGCTGAAGATGAAGCCACAAGAGAAACAGGTTGGTAAAACTAGGAAAGAGACGACATATGCACGGATTTCCCCCGTCTGCCACAATAAATTCAACTCATTCCATAATTTGTTAACTTATCCACTTTGCTAAAAGCTCCCATGGTAAGGTGATCATTCAGCCTATGACAGTAAACTGTTCTAATAAGATGCTCATGGTAATGCCTTAGTGGACTGTTTACTTCACGACAACTCCTTAATACAACCTCTGATGAACAACACCAGTAAGTTTGAGCTTTGTCTCCCCAGGAAAAACAATTTAATTGACACAAGACATATGACCCCATTTGAATCCCAACCTTCACATTGATGTGCTTTAATGTAGTTTGTAGCCAAATGACCAAAGATGATTATAACTCCATCAGTTTCATATTCTGTATAATACCGAGAGCAATAAGCTTGCCTCAAATTATCCAGCAGAAACTTAGATTTTGCACAGGCTACTGATGTAAGATCAGATACAAAATGATCGTAATGGAATTATCTTGAAACAAAATAATATGACCATGTAGCACACCAGGAAATACCATTGAGTACGAAGAATTCAGAAACATCAAATGTAAAAACATCTGGAAGTCTCTCTAATATAAACGAAATATTCTTACGTGGTGTATTGCCAAGACAGTGAAAATTGCTTCAACAGCTCCAGCTGCTCCAAGGAGATGACCAGTGGCACCCTAATGTGTTGGGGAAAATTCAGCAAAGTTCATTAAGAAAGGGGAAAAAATATATTTCACCATGGCAATATTGCAGACGATGCGTCATAAATTGAGAAAAAAGGGGTATTGCAGAGGACATACTAAGCATCCACTAATAATCACAGTAATGTAGAAATAATTCAACAAGGTGATAGTTTGCTGAAAGCACCTTAAGAATTCTAAACCTTTTATTAATCTGACGCAGAAAAGACATGACGCGAGGTCACCAACAGAACAAAACTCTCCTCCAACTCTGGTTCTTAGGAGACTCGGTACTTATTGATTCTACTCTAATCTAATTAGAGACTGAACTTGGTTGACAACACCAATTCTGATTACCTTTGTAGAGGATAAAGACAGGGCCCCTGATGTAGCATGATCAGAGAATACACATTTTATTGCGTTTGCTTCTGCTGTATCACCTGAGTAATATATTTCAGTAACACATACAAAAATGTCAAACTTTCTGTTAGCCAAAGAAGGCAAAAAATTTAAAATCATTACAGAGCACCTTCACAATCGCAAAATGATTACCAAGGGGTGTAGATGTAGCATGAGCATTTATATAATCCACTTGACTAGGATGAAGACCAGACTGCCAATGACAAGAGAGGAAAAAAGAAGCTTTAGGAAAAAACTTTCACAAATCAAAACAATATCACAGTCTTAATTCTCTGTTTAGAAGTCTAAAAAGGTCTCTGCTCTAAGTTGCATGAATAATAGATGAGTCTTGCTCTACCTTCTGAAACTGTACATAACGTTCTAAGTTTCAACCAGATCCATACTAGAAGTTTCAGGAATTGATAGGTCAAGAATGTTCAAGTCACAAAAGGTATTAAGTTTTATAACTCCATTACAACTTAAGTCCAAAAAAAAGAAAAAGAAAAAGAAAAAGCACAATGCTCAAGCAACTAAACTACAGAAGTAATGGAGCTAATGCTTTAGCAGGAAATTTTATTTCTGATCAGAAAAAGGCTTTACAAGGATTACATGTCTATTTAAGTTAATTAATTACGAGTCGCTAAACCAACCAAATATATAATTATAACAATCACTTCCCTTTCTTTTTTCTAACTGCATTTTGGGCCCAAAATTTTCTCATGTAGGAGAAAGCTAAAGGCTGATAGTAAGTTACTTACTCAGTTAGAATTAATGTGAAAGAGTCTCAACTAAACACAAATAGGAAGGTGTTAATATTGACATGTATATGTTATTGTGGCAGGTACAGAATATTAAAGCAGCTAATGGATTAATGGAAAACCACTATAATGCGTAAAATTCAAAATTCAATTGCCAAATGAATTTGAATTCTTGAAATATATGAAAGTTTTGTAGAATATGATTTCGCTCCCCGTAAGAGAAATATTACAACCTATGAAGTCTCAGTCGATCGGCTGTCTTAACTTCTTTTCTCGGCTACAAAATGTTTTGGTTATGTACGTATTGATGCAGGACAGAAAGGAGCCTTGTTTATTCCATGCAATAGAATTTCACTAAAATCCACATACACTGGGAGCAACCCTGATCTGTACAAAAACAAATGGACAGCTAGGAAATTGATAGTGGCAAGCTGAATGGTTATAGAACGAAAAAGCTAAGGAAGAGAAAGAACGGAAGCTAGTATTCAAGGTCTTGATTGTCATAATCTTTGATTATAATAGGCGGGAAAAGTAGTTAAAACATTGTCTACCTGTACCAATATATTGGTACTTCATGCAAAGATGCAACATTGGGGGAAGTTCAATGTAATTTACCCTGATTTTAAACACCTATTTTCATATAATTTAATAGAACATAAAACTACAACCAAGGGAATGACAGAGATCACAAATCAAAATTAACGTTACCTGTTTCAAAGCACGTGTCATAGCCAAAACTGCACCTCTTCCATCAATATGTGGCTGTGTAATATGATGTGCATCACCTAAGCAAATTGAATAGGTGATATAAAATTACAAGCACAAGCATAATAAAGGGACAAACGAAAATGAAATCAGCTTTACAGGTGAACATAACCAAACTATACCTGATGTTCCATAGCCACGTAGCTCGGCGTATATCTTAGCTCCTCGCTTTCTTGCATGCTCCAGTTCCTTGGGACATTATACCACACATAAGATGAAAGAATAGTCCAAGTGATGCTAACCAGCAACAAAAGTAAGCAGGAAGAGGAAATGGGAAAATTAACTTTACAAAATCTACACCTCGATTAAAGGATCAAATTGAATAATCAAGGAGGTTTTTTCATAGCTACAACATTAGGACGAGGCACCCCAATCTCTCTATGTTAAGGGGATAAACCCCCTCCCCCTATATACTATCTGAACAAAATAGAACTTTTAAAAAAAAAATATATATATATATATATATATATATCCAAACTCACCTCTAATACCATGACACCAGACCCCTCACCTATCCTGCACTTCAAAATGAGAATAAATTACAAAGATGAATCATAATCAGTTCACACCACAATCAGTTCTTACAAGTACAGATGTTACTTACACAAATCCATCACGACCACAATCAAAGGGCCTGGAGGCTTCAGGGGGTTTTGAATTATACTTGGTACTCAATGCCCTTAACCTAAATCAGAAATGGCAATTGTCAAAAAGATAGATAACGCAGAGAGAGAAGGTGTGAAGGTTTTAAAACGAGTCATAACATTCATAATCCAAGTAGCCTTGTTAGGGACAACAAGTAATCCCATGGACCAATAATTTAGGTGTACCTACAGAATCCAGCAATTGATAAAGCATCAATGCTGGCTTCTGTCCCCCCTGCAACCATCACATTCGTATCTCCAAACTGAATCATCCTGGCAGCATCACCAATTGAATGAGCTCCAGTGGCACAAGCTGTAACTGAAGAATGGTTTGGTCCCTGGTCATATTCACAAATAAGATAGGCATTACTCCTCAGTAGATTCTATACGTTCATCTAGTACCAACATAAAGGCAAGAAAAGAGAGGAAGTTAAGTCAGAAATATAACCTATTCTTCTAAGTTTATGCATAAGAAACAAAAGTACCTTTAAAGCAGAATGTTAATGTGAGAAATATTGAAGGAAAAAAATATTATTGATTTGTGTATTTACATTATTACATAATGACCCTATTTATAGA
>JBCEWC010014422.1:0-14377 GCA_038996855.1 Solanum aculeatissimum
TATGATGCTATTTCCACTTGATCTATGATTATGTTCTCATGTTATGGTAATGGCTTATGTTCCCATGTTATTATAATTACTTGAATGTTGAGCATGATGTGTGTGACTATGTGCTATGTGCAAGTATTCTTATCCCTCTCCCGTATTATCCCCATAACTTGAGTCCCAAGTCCCTAAATCCCTAGAGCTTATGTGCTACATGCTTTAGCTTCCGCGTTTCCGAACCGATAATAAGTGTAGTGATGCTATGATGACTTGATCAAGGGTCTTCGGGTCCTATTTCGCCATGTCACATCTAGGCCCCCTATCTGGGTCGTGACAAAAGGGTTCAAACTGAGCAGGATCAAAACAGAATACTTGGAGTGCAAATTCAGTGTTATGCGGGATGAAGTAGACATTGATGTAAGGCTTTCACTTAACTTATTCCCAAGAGAGAAAACTTTAAATATCTTGGGTCCATCATCCATAGTAGAGGCGATATTGATGATGATGTCACACATCGTATTAGGGCAACGTGGACTAAATGGAGGCTTTCCTTTGGAGTATTATGTGATAAGAGGATACCACCTAAACTCAAAGGTAAGTTTTATAGAATGGTGGTTAGACCGTCTTTGCTGTATGGGGCAGAGTGTTGGCCAATCAAAAACTCACATGTTCAAAAGATGCAAGTCGTAGAGATGAGGATGTTATGATGGATGTGTAGTCATACTAGGAGTGATAATATTAGGAATGAGTCTATTCGGGAGAACCTAGAGGTGGCCCTTATGGAGGATAAGATGAGGGAAGTGAGACTGTGATGGTTTTAACATGTGCAAAGAAGAAACACCAATGCTTCTGTCAAGAGGTGCGAGAGGTTGGATTTAGGTGTTACACAAAGGAGTTGAAATAGACCAAAGAAGTATTGAGGAGAGGTGATCAGAAAATATATGGCGAAACATGATCTCACCGAGGACATGACCTTAAATAGAAAGGAATGGAGGTCGCGAACTAGAGTAGCAGGCTAATAGATTGATAGGATTAGGTTGATGTCTGGACTTGGGGTATAGTAGGGTAGTAAAATTAGTCATATTTGTATATTTTGTGTTGTCATTATTCATCATATATATGTTAATTTTTATCTTATTTACACACTATCATGCTTTTCCTTATTAGTTGTTCTTCTGATTTTCTTTTCTTTTCCTTTTCCATTTTTCATATATAGTTTATTCTACCTATGGGTTTTTGAGACAAGGGTTTCCAGGAAGCAACCTCTCTACCGTTGAGGTAGTGGTATGATCTGCGTACATTCTACCCTCCCTAGACACCACTTGTGGGATTTCACTAGGTATGTTGTTGTTGTTATTGTCAGTGTTTACGAGGGCCCTTACGGGCCATGCCTTGGCTCGTGGAACCTGGGTGTAAATTCTAGTAGGTCAATTTTGGGAGGCCACTAATCTACGAAGGCCTTTACGGGCCGTATGTTATACCACAAGCCGTGCTCTTGCTCGTGCAACAAGGACAAATTTTGTGAAAGTTGGTAGTTTTAAAAAGTTTAATCTACAGAGCATCAAACGGATCGTAGCATTTGATATGGGTCATAAGTTTGGTCGTGGAATGTAGTTCAGAGATAAGCCTCTGAGTCTCTGAAATGGCATCAGTCGAGACACTTATCTACGACCCGTAGAATGGACCACGACTTGTAGACGAGGTCTCGTGGTCCTGTGCAGCCATATTTTAAAAGGGTAATTTTGACCTTTCTTATTAAATTGATGCCTATACTATGTCATTTTGACCTTCAAAATACCCCTTATCAGCCTCCATAACCCTAATCCACTCCATACCTCTCACTCCTAAAACACTCTAAGTCCCCAAAAACACTTTTAGGCTTTCCCCAAGGTTTCAAGCAAGAAGGTGCAAACTAGGGTTCAAGTTTCTCATCATTTCTCCAAGGCTTTTCCGTTTCCTATCAAACAAGTTATGTGGGTTTTAATTATGGAAGTCTTTCCTCCACAAGTCCAACCATTCCTCTCTCATTTATGTTTCCAAAATATGAATACTCATGGGTGCTTTATGAACTCTTTTATATGATGGCATTATTATGTATTTTCATTTTGGGTTATCCTTAAGCATTATTTTTTAAGTGAAATATCATGTAAGATTTATGATTTATATGGGGGTTTAATAATATCCTAACCAAGTTACAATTATTTTTTGATGGATTCTTTGAATAATGATCAATTGAGCTTACTTTACTTCCCTCATGTTATTTACTCGTGATTTACATGGTTTAAAACTTAAGTACACATGTTCTCTATGAATTGATAAAGAATGCATGTCAAGATTTCTCAAGTAATGAATATTCTATGACAATATATACATGTTATGCGCGTTGAGACTTCCAATAAGGCTAACAAGTTTTCCATGAGCTCATAGACACTATGTGAATAGTCAGCATGATGTAAACCCTAAGATGATGAATCAAGTTATGTTTAGCGAGTTACTCCAAGAATTATATTACAATATTTTGAGATTATGCATGCTATTGCTATGATTATGTTTCAAGTATTCTGTGGGATTGTGACCTAGCATCGAGAGGATCTTGGTAGTCTTCCATTGCCCTTAAACTATGTGCCAGCATAGGTATGATATTAATCTTCTCTATACGGTCTCAAACCTATGAAAAAGGCTATGCCGTAAGGTAAGAATGTCATGTAAAACCCTCTAAAAAGTCCATGTAATAAGGTGGTGGAACTTATCTTTTCTCTCTGCACAAATCCTGTAAAGGATTTCATGTCCATTTGCTGTAATCTCCTCTACACGGGAATTAGTTGAGTTTTTACTGAAAATTGTTTAAGTCATTATTACTTATTCATCATGAAGTTGTTCTTGTTAATTGGTGTATTTAGTTAGTTAACGAACTATCACAGTTAGTTAGTTAGTTGGGAGTGGCATCATCAAAGAACTTTCCATGTAAAGTGAGTATGACTCTGGGGGCATTGGCACGACATGGTCATGTGGAACCAATACTTCATATTATACTCAGATCATTTTAGAAATTTGCATGAATTTATGTTCAGTGCTTAAATTCTCCTTTTAACCATTCACATATCTATATTTAGTCTCAAGTTAGTAGTCAGCCATGCCAAGGGTCAACTTGAAACAAAAATGATTTTTTAGTGCTGGCCATGCCTAGAGTATAGACTTAAGGCATGAAAATCATCACCATAAAGAAATTATTGATATGTGTGACATGCATCCAAAGATATCACCATCGATTTGACAAGAAACTTGTGACGGCTGCTTGTCGCAATGTTAAGTTAGAAATAATTGATATAAGAAGTTCATCTGGTGATTCACTATGTCTATCCTCCCTCAGTTCATTCCTTGTATAACATTTGTTATTTTGCTGAACAATAATACAAAGACACAATAAAATATATTATTTAGAATTAATATTCTATTTATGTAAATCATTAGAAAGTAGAAAGGATCATTTTACCTTTCTATTAATGATATAATAATATTTCCTTGAAACGATTTCTACCGTAACATTTTATAGAACCAAGTTCATATGTTAATACCAGCTAAACTTAAACATGCACAATAATAGAAGAATACATGATATATAATGAAAAAACTCCTTACTCCAGGGACAGACAATCACTACCTATAACTTATAGGATCTCAACAACTTCACTATTTCAAAAGAGCAATGTCAAAGTTATAACTCTCAACTCAATCTCACTTCTCACTCTACCATATCACAAGTTATAAGTACAAACTCTGCAGGAAACCAAACCCACTCCCTACACATAAATTTCCCAACAAAAACCTCATTACAATGATTGTCACTCAACAATTATTCTAACGAGATTAAGTTAGAACATACAAGAAAACCTAACTCTAGATCTTATTTGTCTGTTCGAGTGCTTGATGTCTTTGTTGTTGGATTGTTGTCACTTCCAATTGCAAAAGCTACTCTTCTAGGGTTTGAATTTTTCATTTATACTTACACTTAGAAGAATCCTTCTCAAAGACTCCTTCACGAGTGGAATTTCTATTTTACCTTGTAGGAGTCTTATATCAGCTCAACTTTCTGATAGATGAGTAATTTTCCTCTAATGATTCCTTCTCTTTTTATGTCATGTGTTCCTGGTGTTGTGTCCTGAACCTAGTTCCATTTGTCATCATCAAAACTATACTGAAGATACTATGAGAGTTTATCAAATTCCCCATTTTTATGATGGCAAGATTATGTTGTTTGTTGCCTATTCTCATCATAGCCCCTTTATGATGTACCTGCAACATACTATTCTTCCCCCTTTTGTCATAAAAAAAAAGAAAACATACAGAGTAAGTACGACAAGGAAGACTCTAAGCAGTGACACAAAAATGTAGTAACCATCCCTAAATATCACAATGCAGTACGACTATGGATATTAGCCATCCAAACATAACAAGCTCAAAGAGCAGAAACATGCATAGAATGATTAGAAAATAAACTAGGAATTCATAATGCCTAAGTATACCCATCCAAACCAAAATATACACAGCCAAAAACATAATTGTTTATAGAAACCCACAAAAGAACCAAATTATATAGCCAAAAGGAAAAGCTAGATGAGGCCGAGGGGCAGACGGATAGGCATGGTGTAAGGATCCAGACTTTGTGAGGTCATAACGATGCTTGGAAATCGGTTTGGAAGATATTTGGTCAAGGGTGCCCTCTACGAACCCTTTCATAAACCATGGAGTATTTCACTGGTTGTGAAATACACCGTGGAGGTGGCCTTGGCCTTGTTTTGACTTGGTCCTAGGATGCCTATGGATTTCTTAGTAAAAGGTTCCACCACAAAACCCTTCATGGATCATGGTTTCCACCATGATCCATGTAGGGTCTCGTGGAGGGTACCCTCAACTTGTCCCCTTTTGTTTTCTCTAAGGGTGCACACCACAGACCCCTCCACAGCTCATGGTGCATACCATAGACCCTTCCATGGCCCGTGGTGCACACCACGGCTTGGATGATAGTTCCATGTAGTGCACCTTGGCCAAGTTTAGACCTCATTTTAGTAAGGGTTTTTGGTAATTTTCCCCAACTCTAAGGCCTTTTTGGACATTTATTCACGCGTTTAATTCCTAAATTAGTCCCTAAGTTATTTCATGAACTCTCATGCAAGACTTACACTTGGTCTTTTAAATTTTAACTCCTAAAAAACACTCTTAAGCCTATCATTCAAGGATTCAAGCTAAGGATTCAATTGGGATTTCAAGTTCAAGTTTCTTCCATATTATTTCTTCACTTCAAGCATTAGGTATGTGGGATTCATCCTTGGTTACATTCCAACCTTGGAGCCCAAAATCTCTTCATCTATTTTCATGATTTTAAAGTATGATTCAAGTATGGATTTCATGTTTTGACTTCAAACTTATGGAATTATGATATAGGTTACTTTCAAATATTGATTTATGTATGAATCAAGGCCTATTCCAATGGTTTACATGGTTTCCATGAATTTTGAACCTGTATGTCCCTTTGAACTATGAATTCATGTATGGGTAACCTTAATTATGATTCAAATATTTATTTTTTCATGGAATATGCATGTTTCTACCTTATTATCATGTTTTAAGCATGAATTTCATGTACCCATGCTTTAATCCTACTTCTCATATCATGAGCATACACGTATAAGGATTTTTATGAGGTTTTGATATGAATTTGGTTACCAATTATGGTTATTAACATGGTTCCAAGGAAAGTATGATTATGAAATGATTATGATCACTATGATGACTATGATTTGGTTTCAAACATTTAAGGGTATGTATACACCATCATGTACAAGTTATGAATGAGCTATTCTTATTTATGGAAGTATATTTTGAATTATGATTTGACTTTTAAGACCAAGTATACGTGATGATGACTTTGAAATGACTTATTATCCTATTCCGTGGGATGATGACTTAACACCGAATGTGATTGGAGGTGGATGACTATCCCTAAGGATCTTATATAAAGCCTAGCTATCTCATAACTATGTGTCACCATAGGTTCATATTTATGCCCAATATGGAAGATTATGTACCACCACCCTATGTGAGGTATAGTATATATTGGCAAATAGGCTACTCTTTCTCCAATACAGAGGCAACACCAATTTGAAGTTTTTTCCTGGAAGTTTCAACCTTGCAGTAGTGGGGAATTTTCCACAATGGATAAAAGTCGGGATTACATGTAATGGTTCACATGGTCTTACATGTTAGTTAAGATTACATCCCTACATATTGTTTACATATTATGGCATTCATACATGAAGCTATTTCATGGCATAATGATATGATGATCTCTTATATACTTTACTTCTATATATATATATATATCCTTATTCATCTAACATTTCAATGCAGGTTTTTAACATGTCTACATTACATTGCATGCCCACATACTTAGTACATTCAAATGTACTAATGCATACTCTATGCCTGTATTATATCATAATGCAAGTGCAAGTGATCTTATCATCCATACCCGTGGCTAGATCCAAATACTATTACAATTTTGATTGGGTGAGTCTTCATGCTTCTAGGACAAGCCCTATTACCTTATCTTTCATGATATATTTACTTATTAGAGACAAATTTCTTTATATTTAGGGTAAGACAAGACCTGTCTGAACCCCCATCTTATGTCATGAGTTACTGAGCCCATATCTTATATCATGAGTTAGAGGTATTTGTTGGACCTATGTTTTAATTTAGTTTCAGTCTTGTACACTCTTATGCTTTAATCTTCCTTACGTCATGAGTTATGATCAGTTCATGCTTCTGCTTATGTATGATTCTCAATTTACCTTGAATTCTTGATTGGATACTAAGACCTTAGTTTATGGTTTCTTTGGAAATCTCATTCATCGTGTTACAACCGGGCCCTAGGCTTGGGTTGTGAAAAACATGGCATCAGAGTCTTAAGGTTTTGAAATAGCCCTTGGAATCCAACATGTCGCATCAAGTAGAGTATTATTCATGGGTGTGAAGTGCACCACATCTATGAGTAGGAGGGTACAAGGTATTTTAGAAAATATCTCACTTCTTCATGATTCATGTTGTACCATAGAATATGTCCTAAGGTTTCCTAAATCTAACAAACGTTCTTTGTTTCCTTTTAAGAAGATGCCTCAAAGAAGACCACCTCAGCCTAGATATAATCCTGTTAATAAGGACCAAGATCTTCAAGAGCCTATGGGGGAGCCATTTACTAATGTTGAGCGAACTATGATTGCTATAATAAACCAGGCCATGGCTATCCAAGTTGGATAGGTTGCTCCCCCTCTTCATGTGCCCACCCCAACTACTAGGGTGAGAGACTTTGCCCGGGTGAATCCTCCAGAATTCTATGGTTTCAAAGTGGATGAAGATGCCCAGGAATTTATTAATAAGATCTATAAAATATTGGTTATTATAGGGATGTCTTTAGAAGAGAATACTGAGTTAGTTTCTTATCAGTTGAAGGGAGTGGCTCAAGTGTGGTACACTCAATGGTTGACTGAGAAAGTAGATGAAGATAGAGTTGGTTGGGAGGAGTTCAAACTTGCTTTTATGAATTATTTCTTCCCTTTTGAGTTTAGGGAGGCTAAATTGACTAAGTTTATCAATCTTAAGCAAGGAGGAATGTGTGTGAGGGAATATGCCTTCAAGTTCACTAAACTATCCAAGTTGCTCCTATATACCTGACTGACCCTCATGCTAGAATGTATAAGTTTATCTCGGGGATTTCTGACTTGGTTTTTAAAGAATATCACATAGTTATGCTCATGACATATGTCGAACAAATTGAAGGGGGAAGCTCAGGAAAAGGATAATGAGGGATCATTTTGATAGTGGATTCTCTAACTCTAGAAGTGGTCATGGAAATAGCCGCTCTCAACAAAGCCAACATTAAAATGCAAGGGTTGCTAATGATAAAGTGCCTAACTTTAAGGCACACGGTGAAGGTAAGCCAATACATCCAATGTGTGATAGGTGAAGGTAAGCCAATACATCCACAAGGCCAAATGGTTGTGGGTGGTTAAGGCCAACCAAGGGATCAACAAGGTGATACTCCTCACAACAACAGGTTCTATGCTTTGCATGCTAGGCAAGAGGTGGAGGAGAATTTGGATGTGGTAACTAGTATGTTGAAAATCTTTGATTTTGATGCATATGCTTTGATTGATCTAGGTAGAAATTTATCTTTTGTCACTCCTTTCTTTTCTATTAAGTTTGGTATGATTTCTAAAATCTTAAGGGAACCATTCTCAAATGATACTTCCATGGGTGTGTTTGTTGTGACCGGTAGAGTCTATCGGGGTTATCCTATTTCAATTTTGCATAAAGTCCTTTCTTGTGATCTTGTTGAACTTGAGATGGTAGATTTGATGTCATTCTCGTGATAGACATATTACATACTTCTTATGCCTCCATAGATTGTAGGACCCGAATGGTCAAATTCCAAATCCCCAATGAGACTATTCTTGGATGGGTAGATGGTAAATCAACTTTTAAAGGTTAGTTTATTTCTTATCTTAAAGCTCAAAAAGGATCTCCAAGGGGTGCATTTATCTTATAGTAAGGATTAGAGATGTTGAGTTTGAGTCTCCTACTTGTGTGTCAATTCCTGTGGTTAATGAGTTTTTGAATGTCTTTCCCAAAGATTTGCCTGGAATTCCTCCCTAAAGGGAAGTAGACTTAGGCATAGATCTTCTTCTTGATACTCACCCTATTTCCATTCCTACTTATCATATGGAACCGACTGAACTAAATGATTTGAAAGATCAATTGAAAGATTTATTGGTTAAGGGCTTTATTAGAAAAAGTATATCACCATGGGGTGCTCCTATTTTATTTGAGAGAAAGAAGGATGAGTCGCTTCGTATGTGTATTAACTATTGGTAATAAAATAAGGTTACCATAAAGAATAAGTATCCACAATTGAGGATTGATGACTTGTTTGATCAGTTACAGGGTGCTACTCAATTCTCCAAGATTGATCTTCATTTCGGTTATCATCAGTTGAGGGTAAGGGAATGCGATATTCCCAAGATAGCTTTTAAAACTAGATATGGGCACTTTGAGTTCATGGTGATGTTGTTTGGGTTAACTAATGCCTTGATGGTGTTTATGAATCTTATTAATTGGTATTTCAAGTCATTTCTTGATACTTTTGTGGTTGCCTTAATTGATGATATTTTAATTTATTCTCAGAGTGAGCAGGAGCATATGGATCATTTGAGGTTGGTTCTTCAGACTTTGACAGACAAGCAATTATTTGCCAAGTTTAGTAAATGTGAGTTTAAGTTGCATGAGGTGTCCTTCCTTGGTCATGTGGTATCTGATGATAGTATTAACGTTGATCTAAAGAAGACTGGAGAAGTGAAAAATTGACCTAGACCATTGTGTCCTCTAGATATTCAAAGTTTTCTAGGTTTGGCTTGTTATTATTTAAGGTTTGTTGAGGGTTCTTCATCTATTGCTTCACCGTAGACTAGGTTGACTCAAAATAAGGATACATTTTAATGGAAAAATGAGTGTGTGAAAAGTTTTTAGACTTTGAAGGATCAACTTACATTGGCTCCTATTTTTGACACTACCAGATGGTTTATATAGGTTTGTGGTGTATTGTGATACTTCTCGTATCAGTTTGGGATTTGTGCTAATGCAACATGGTAAACTTATAGCTTATATATCTAGAAAGTTGAAGGTGCATGAGCAAACTTATCCAACTCATAATATTGAATTGGAAGCTATGGTATTTACTTTGAACATTTGACAAAATTATCTTTATGGTGTTCATCGATCACAAGAGTTTGAAATATATGTTCACTTAAAAAGACCTTAACTTGAGGCAAATATGATGGTTGAAACTTCTCAAAAACTATGACGTGAGTGTGTAATATCATTAAGGCAAGGAAAATATGGTGGCTAATACCCTTAGTAGTCTATTTATAGGTAGTGTGGTCTATGTTTATGAGGCTAAGAAAGTGTAGGTGAAGGATGTGCATTATTTGGCTAGATTGGGTGTTAGGTTGGCAGATTCTAATGATGGTGGTATTCATGTTCAAAATGGGGCTGAATATTTTATGGTTGTTGAAGTCAAAACAAAACAATATCTATACTCATCACTAGTGGAATTGAAGAAGTTGATTATCAAAAACAAAGATAGGGGTTTTCTCCCAAGGGAGAGATAGTGTACTTCAGTATCGAGATCGATTGTGTGTTCCTACTTTTAGTGGCCTAAGAGAGATGATCTTGAGAGAAATCCATAACTCTCCCTATTCTATACATTCGATATCCACCAAGATGTATTGGGACATAAAAAAATTGTATTGGTGGAATGACATAAAGAAGAACATAGCAAAGTTCGTATGTAAATGTCTTAATTATCAACAAGTAAAGGTAGAACACCAAAAGCTCGGTGGTTTAGACTTAGATATTGAGATTCCTACATGAAGCGGGAAGATGTGAATATGGATTTTCTTGATAGGTTTAATCCATACCCGAAAGCAATATGATGCTATTTGGGTAATTATTGATGGGATGACCAAGTCGGTTTATTTCCTACCGGTCAAGACTACTTTTAATACCGAGGATTATGATAAGGTATATATCTTGGAGTTGGTTAGATTGCATGGTGTGCCTTTGTTTATTATATCGGATCATGGTACCTTTTGGAGGTCATTTCAGAAGGGGCTTGATACTAAGGTGAAGTTGAGCATCACTTTTCATTCTCAAACTAATGGATAAGCCGAGAGGAAACTTCAAACTTAGAAGACATGTTGAGAGGTCTTGTGTGTTAGAATTCAGAGGTAACTAGGATGATCACCTACTTCTTGTTGAGTTCGCCTACAACAACAGTTATCATGCTAACTGATGTGCTGCCACAATATAATACTTTTAATGCTTAAAACTTGGGATTTTGTGTGTTCTCAAGGCGATAATAGTAGAGTTGATGTGTGTTTCTATTTATTTTGTAGGATTTCAGTGTTGGCTTGACTTTGGGCCTAAAGTACAAAAAGTTATAGTTTTTGGAGGTATACAAGACCCTCTACTGGTCATGGGTCCTTCCACGAATCGTAGAGGAGGTTTTGTTTATTCTTCCAGTGCAGGGGTGAACCAGCATACGAGCAGTAGAGTGTGATAGTGAAACAAGGATCAGAGACGGAAGAATTGCTGTAAAGTGGTACAAACGAGACCCTTCACGGGTCGTGGAATCCTTCTTGGCCTATGGTAAGGTTTCATGAAAATCACCAGCTAGATGTAACTATATTCCACAAGACCCCTTTCACGTGCTGTGAACTACTACATGAGCTATAAAAGATGCCCATAAATAATGTCGACACAGTTATCCTATTTCATTTTGACTTCATATTTTAAGTACTATAAATAGGTTTTTAGAATTTTTTTAAGACATATACAACAATAGAGAGGAAGAGAACGTGAGAGAACAACCTAGGACGAAAATAATAGCTTGATTGTGAACATCATTTATGTGATTTTACTACAATCTTTTGGTTCAAGTTTACAATTATATTGAGAAGTTGGATTTGTGTTCATCTATTCTTGCATGTAAGTACTTTAATTTTGTCTTCTTCTTGCATAATTTTTGAAAACACTCCAAGCATGCGTGGCTAAATCCATAACTAGGGATGTGGGAACCATGATGAACCAACTCAGATAAAATTAGATAACTTACAAATTCTTGGATGGTGTTAGGATGTATTAGTTAATTTCTACATTTTAATTAGTTTTTATTGGTGGCCAACATTAGAAATATCCTAGTGTCACTTGCTGGATCAAGGAAGTGAATAATAGGAAAAGAGTTAATTAACAGGAGTTGATCGATTTCTCTCAACTAATCAATCTAACTAAAAATAAGTAAGATTGTACTGGGATAGAGTAAGGGTTAGTAAGGCGACATCATAGAGACGGATCAAGTAATGTGATGAAAATCACCTATATGTCAGATCAAGGGTTTTGGATAACAAAACTTATTGTCCTGCACCTACACACCCGAAAAGAGTCGCAGGTATCCATGAGCACTTAGTTAGGGAGTCATGGGGAACACATAGCCTTAGTTTTCTTGTCTCTTGATTGCAAACACGTGCAATTTAATTTAGATTTTACTTTCACTTGCTAACCCCCCTTTTTGTGTTTTTTTTCCTTTTTTTTGGGAGATAAAAGGGTTAATCGATTCAATTTACAAGTTGTGCTAATCCAAAATCTATCATATTCCTCGAGGGATCAATCCTAACCATTGTTAGGTTAAATACTTGATAATGACCGCTTTAACCTTCGAGTAGAGGTATTGGTTGAGAGAAATTGAGCACTAACATTGGGATAACACCATTTGAGGCCTTATATAGGAGAAGATGTAGATCCCCAAAAGGTAGTTTGATATAGGAGAGATGGCATTGGTTGGCCCTAATTTAGTGTTAAATGACATGGATAAGGTGAAGTTGATTCGGATGAAGTTGAAAATGGCTCAAAGTCGTTATAATTCCTATTTGGATGTTAGAAAAAGAGATCTTGAGTTCTATGTCAAAATTGGGTGTATGTGAAGGTTTCACCTATGAAGGGTGTGATACAATTTGGTAAAAAGGGCAAGTTGAGTCCTTCGTATGTAGGTATTTATGACATTATTGAACAGACTATAAATGTGGCTTATGGATTGGATTTGCCTTTGGATATGAGTTCCTTTCATTTGGTGTTCCATGTGTCCATGTTGAGGAAGTTGGTTGGTGATCCAAGTTCGATTGTATTGTTGGAAGATGTCAAAGTAGAGAAGAACTTGACTGATGAAGAGGTTTCAATTGAGATCTTAGATAGACAAGTGAAGAGGCATCGTAACAAGTATATTGAATCAGTTAAAGACCTTTGGAGGAACCAACATGTTGAGAGTGCTATATGGAAAGCAAAATCGGATATGAAGCGGAATGAAGATGTTTTAGAATGAATTTGATGATTTCAATGGTTTTAAATGTTAGCTTTGCAATGTGCTTTCATATTGAACAATTTCATGTTAATTTTTATCCAATCAATCTATGTTGTATCTCATTCAAGGACAAATAATTCCAAGGGGGAGATGATGTAAGGACCCAGGGTACCCACGAAGGACCCCTCCACATCCCGTGAAGCACTTCACTGGCCGTGAAGTGCACCGTGAAGGTGGCCTTTGCCTTGGTCCTAGGTTTCTTGGGGAGTTCCTAGTGAAGGGTTCCACTATGGAACCCTCCACAGATTGTGGTGCCCACCATGGTCTGTGGAGGATCTTGTGGAGGGAACCCTCTACTTTCCCCCTCAGGTTTCTATAAATATGCATACCATAGACCCCTCCAAGGCCCATGGTGCACACCACGGGCTAGATGGTGGTTTCGTGCAGTGCACCTTGGCCAAGTTTAGGCCCCATTTTATTAACGACCTTTTGGTAATTTTCCCTAGGCCTTTTAGTACTTTTTGTAATTACCTAAGCCAGGGGCCTAGCCATAACACGGTGAATCAAATCCCTGAAGGAACCGCAAACTAACCCTTTGGTATTCAATCAAACATTCATGGTAAATCAATGAGAAATACATAAGCGGAAGCACAAACTTGAACCATAGCATAGGATAGATCATAACATAAGAGTACAAGTATAAAACTGAAATACATACATATGTGTAATATATACCTCTAGACCATAACATAAGATGGAGGCTAAAACAGGCCCTGGCTCACGCTAAACGTAAGGAAAGCTATCTCTAATAGATGATAAAGCATGAAAGATAAGGTAGCAGGCTCTGTCCTCGGAGCATGAGGACTCACCCAAATCCAGATCATTGAAATATCTGGATATAGTCATGGGAATGGATAATAGGATCACCTGCACCATCATTGTGATATAATGTAGGCATAGAGTATGTATTAGTACTTTGGAATGTACTAAGTATGTGGGCATGCAATGTAAATGAACATTATAAAAAACCTGGAATTAGATGTTAGATAACAAGGGCATATACATATAGAAGAAAAGTATATACAACATATCAATATTCCTTAAACCATGATGCATGAATACCATAATACATGATATAAATGGGGATGGAACCTCAACCGACATGTAAGACCATGCGAGCTATTACATAGAATCCCGATGTTGCCTTTACACCAGAGAAAGAGTAGCCTACTTGCCAAGAGTAGACTATACCTCATATAGTAGGTGGTGATACATACATAATCATCCATATTGGGCATAGACATGAGCCTATGCTGGCACGTAGTTACGAGAAAGATAGTCTTTATAAAAGGACCCTTATAGATAGTCCCTCACCTCCAATCTCTTTTGGTGATAAGTCATTATCCCACAGGAATGCATATATAC
>JBCEWC010014423.1:0-14377 GCA_038996855.1 Solanum aculeatissimum
CTCACCCTCAAGTCAAGAAAAGTAAATACATAAACATAAGGATAGATAGATGGTGGCTATTGCCCTTGAACAATAGGGTTCACCACTACAAGTCTTCAATAAAGAATCAAGCGTCGTCCGGGAGAATGTAGTATTTCCCTTGAAGGGTTTTCTTCCATTGCGTCCCCATTGACTAAGTTAACTCAGAAGAAGGCTAAGTTTGTGTGGATAAGTGAGACTGAAAAGATCTTTCAAACATTGAAGGACTGGCTCATATCAGCTCTTGTTTTGACCTTGCCCAATGGGTTAGATAGGTTTGTGGTGTATTGTGAGGCTTCACGGATTGGGTTGGGGTGTGTACTTATGCATCAGGGGAAGGTGATAGCTTATGAATCTCATTAATTGAGGGTGCATGAGCAAAACTTTCCAACCCATGATATTGAATTGGTGGCGATGGTGTTTGCTCTAAAGATTTGGAGACATTATCTATATGGGGTTCACGTGGATGTTTTCACCGATCACAAGATTTTTTAATATGTGTTCAGCCAAAGAGATCTTAACTTGAGATAAAGGAGATGGTTGGAATTTCATTATGACATGAGTGTTCTTTATCATCCCGACAAGGCGAATGTTATGGCGGATGCCCTTAGATGGCCATCTGTGGGAAGTATGTAGTACATGGATTAGGGGAAGAAGGAGATAGTGAAGGATGTGCCCCGGTTGGATAGGTTGGGTGTTAAGTTAACTGATTCAGAAAATGGTAGTATTTTTGTTCAAGGTGGATGCGAGTCTTCGGTGGTGATGGATATTAAGGCAAAGCAAGACTCAGATCCTTCCTTGGTTGAGTCAAAGAAATTAGTAGTCGAAGGAAAGATTGAGGTTTTATCCCAAGAGGTAGATGGTGTTCTACGGTACCAAAATCGATTGTATATTTCTGATGTTGATGGCCTAAAGGAAGTGATCATGAAAGAGGCTCATAATTCTCAGTATTCTATTCATCTGGGATCTACCAAAAAGCACCGAGATTTGAGAGAGTTGTATTGGCGGCATGGAATAAAGAAGGACATAGCCAAGTTCGTGTCGGAATATCCTAGTTGCCAACAAGTAAAACTGGAACATCAAAGGCCCGGTGGAACTACCCAAGATATCAAAATTCCCACTTGGAAGTGGGAAGACGTCAACATGGATTTTGTGTTTGGGTTACCCCGTACTCGGAGAAACTTTGATTATATATGTGTTGTGATTGATAGGATGACCAAGTCGACTTACTTCTTACCGATTGAGACTGAATATAGTGCCGAGGAGTATGCCAAGGTGTATATTTGGGAGTTGGTGAGATTTCATAGTGTACCGAGGTTTATTATATTGGATTGTGGTACTCAATTTACTTCTCATGTTTGGAAGTATTTTCAAAAGGGACTTGGTACTAAGGTCAAGTTGACGAATTTGGTTATTGTGGCCATCGAAAAACTATGGTTGATTAGGGAGTGATTGAAGACAAATCAAGGTCGCCAAAAGTCTTTTTCAGATATTAGGAAGAGGGATCTCGAATTTCATATTAGTGATTGGGTGTTTGTGAAAGGGTCCCCCATGAAAGGCATCATGCGTTTTGGCCAAAAGGGTAAGTTAAGCTCCCGGTACGTCGAACATTATAAGATTGTGGAGCGCATTGGTAATATGTCTTATAGGTTGGATTTGCCTTTGGACATGAGCTCTATTCATCCGGTATTCCATGTTTCTATGTTGAGGGAGTTAGTTGGTGACCCTAAGGCAATTACACCTTTGAAGGGTGTGACAGTTCAGGAGAATTGGACTTATGAAGAGGTGTCGGTTGAAATCTTGGATAGGCAAGTGTAGTGGCTTCACAACAAGGAGGTAACTTCGATCAAGGTACTTTAGAGGAACCAAGACATGGAGAGTGCAATGTGGGAAACGGATTCATACATGATGGAGCGATATCCATATTTCTTCCAATCTACTCAAGCCTAAGGTACTAGGTACTATCCTTTCTAATAGTCCTAATTCTTTAAATTTTTGAGTCTCATGACATTGCATGCATACATGAGCACGAAAATGATTTAAATGATGTTTTGACATGAGTTTTGAATGACTTTTAAAATTATTCATGATTTATTATGAGCTCTAGTTAAAGATGTCTCGTGTTAGATTGATGTCCTTAAGCCGTAATTTTAGCCCATTCGTGGACGAATGTTCCCAAGGGAGAGATGATTTAACCACCTAAAAAATTTTGAACTTCATAATGGTTGGTCAAGGTTAGTGTTGAACTTTTTATGGTTGAGTATTGGTTGTCTTGGGTTGTATTTAAGTGGTAGGATTTAAAGTAATGGTTTTGGTGGAAGACTGTAAGACCGGTTAGACAGCATGGACTTTGAAAAGCTATATTTTGCGGTATGATATGCATTGTGTGGGATATTATATATCAAATCAAAGCTCTTTGAGTTATTTTTACAACACAATGGATTTCACTCGATTCAGAGTTTGGATGTGGAAGTTATAGTCCTTGTAGTGAGACTGCATGTATTCGGAAGTATGCTGGAAAAGGATTCAAGATGGAGCCGAAGTGAGGGACCATGGACCAGTTGGTGGTTCATGGTCCACGGTGTGTCCCGTGAGGTGTTCCAGTAAGCTCCCCTAGAGCTTGGATCAGGCCCCTGACCTTGTGGAACTCCACGGACCACTTCATGGTCCGTGAGGGTCTCCCGTGGAGTATTCCAGAAAACTCATCAAGACTCGGGGCTGGACTTTAGACCAACTGATGCGCTATGGACCAGTACACGGTTTGTGTTCATCTACACGATTTGTGAGGCCCCTCGTGAGTTTGTCCAGAAAATTCCTTGAGAGTTCAAGCTGAAGCCGATACCAAGTGAGGTCTCACCGACAGGTACACAGTCTGTGAACCTGTAGACGGCCCCTGGGTAGCCTTTCATGAGGCACGGTTTCTATGATCAAGTCCATTTCATTAATGGTTAATTCGTAATTTTGTTTAATCCCATGTCCCTTTTAGCCTTTCCAAAGTCCCCAAATCAAACTCTAATCCCATTTTATTCATTCTAACACTCTTCAATCCTCACAAAAATTCTCTCAATCCTCTTGACCTCTATTGATAAAAGCTTGAAGAAATTTGGGAAAAATCATCTTTCTTGCAAAATCATCCAATCCTCTTGGCTAATCTCAAGGTATGTGGGATTGATTAATGGATTCCCTTTCATCTATGAAGATGTAGGAACCCTAATCTTTAAATTAAGAATTAAGTTTTCTTTAATTATGGGTTCTCTAAATTTTGATGTATTCAATTGAATTGAGTTGTGGGTTTTAGAAATTAGGTGATTTAAAGTTGATTTAAGTTTGAATTTCATAAAGTGCATTGAAACTCTTGAAGGTCTAATGTGCATGTACCTTTGATGGTTTAATATGCATGGGTAAATTGAATTATGCTTTGAATTGAGATTTTCTTATGAATTATGTTGAATTATCTATTGGATTATGGTTTAAGGTTTGAATCTCCATTACCCGTGCATTTGATTCCTTATTCATGGAATATGCATTGAAGTATGGTTATGATGAAATTCTTGTTAAGGGCATGGCCCTCTTGTTATGATCTGATATCTTAAGACTTGTGATCACATAGTCTCTTGTTATGGCTCTTTGA
Source organism: Solanum aculeatissimum (assembly GCA_038996855.1). Classification (NCBI taxonomy): domain Eukaryota; kingdom Viridiplantae; phylum Streptophyta; class Magnoliopsida; order Solanales; family Solanaceae; genus Solanum; species Solanum aculeatissimum. The sequence continues at coordinate 3,650 of JBCEWC010014423.1, forward strand.
GAATTTTTGGTGCTTGCACCATTTTGATATGTTATGAAGGCTTGATATGATAAGGTATGTAGATGAGCTACTTCTATTGCATTAATATGGAAATGAATTTTGAAAATTCTTGTTGGCTTTTTAGCCTAAGTATGGTTATGGTTTTGATAATGACATGGTTTGCCTAATGATGCATGGTTTTGAAAAGAATGTAAACCCTCTATTTCGAAACGCTTGTATGTATATATGTATTCCCTTAGGATGAGGCTTAGTACCGAGGGATTGGAGTTAGGGTGGACAATCTCCAAGGGTCCGTACTACTTTCCGTCAATCCATTGTGCTAACATGGGATTTGTCTCTAGATGGGATGACTTATTATGATTCCCTTTCTTGAAGGGTGAGTAAGTATCTACTTGGAAAATAGTCTGAATCCAAGTAGTAGCTCGCTCGGGTTCCCTCTGTTATCGGTTGAGGTCACATCCTTGCTATAATATGACTCTCAGGTTGCATTTCATGCATCATGGAATGGCATATTATTATGATAAATTTATCCTTTGGCTATGTGCACTCCTTTCGTATCACTTGTCCCCTTGACATCTCGCTTGGTCATATTATTATGTCATATGCTTTGTGTGCCCACATACTTGGTGCATATTATGTACTAACCCATACTCTTTCTCTACATGTTCTAACCATGTAAGGACCGGTGACAACCTCTATCTTTCATTAGACGACTAGTGATATCTTTGAAGCTACTTGCTTGTGACGAACCCTTTTGTTCAAGGGCAATAACTACTTTTTATCTTCCTTGTATCCTTTTACACTCCTTTCTTTATGACTTGAGGGTGTTCCCGGATTATGTTGAGGCCCCATTCTATCTTATATAGACGCTATGTTAGACATGTGAAACCTCTTACACGTTGCATTTTGTTTTGTTGGGATATTATGGCTAATGAGATTTGATTATGGAAGTGATGGTCCGATTATGCTTATGATTATATATTGTGCTTGTGAATGTTGAGATTGTGCTTATCTGGAAAATCCCTTAACCTTGTATGCCCCCATATCTTGAGTCCTACTTACCCGCCCCTTAGAAATACTTGTTATGTGCTATGTGATCCATGTTCATCCCACTCCCGGTAACATCCCCATAGTTAGGGTCCAAAGACCTGTTCTTTCTAGAAATATGTGCTATGTGTTTACACTTCCGCACTTCTGAACCGATGATGTAAGTAATGATGCTATGATGGATTGATTGAGGAATTTTGGGTTCTCCTTGGCCATGTCACATCTTTTCACCCCCACTTCAAGGTCGTGACAAGTGGTCCAAATACTCATGAGAAACCAAGGCCAGAACTCCAGACTACGTGAGGCTCCACGGACCAGTGTATGGTCTATATGTAGCTTCATGGGCTGTGAGTCCAGTCGTGAAGTGATCCAGAAAGTATCCCAAGATTTCAAGCCAAGGCGTGAACCAAGTGAAGTCACACGGTAGGGTTCACGGTCCATGAACCACTACACGGAACATGTAGATGATTCCATCAGTAACTGTTTAAGTTATCTTCTTCATTTCATTAATGGTTAAATGATAATTTTAATTATTCCTAGGGTCGTTTTAGCCTGTCTAAGTTCTCCCAAAACCCCTAAATTGAATGGTAAACCTCTTTAATTCATTTAATCTCTCAATTCCTCTCCCAAAATTCTCTCAATTTCTCTCATCCACCATTGAAGACCAAACTTGAAATTGGGGAAAACTCAATTCTTCATCAAAATATTCTCAATATTCTTGTTAAATTCAAGGTATGTGAGTTTGATTCATGGTTTCTCTTTCAACCATGAAGACCCAAAATCGTTTTCTCAATTTTGATGAAATTATGATTTTCTTGAAATGGGTATTTTAAGTTAAAGATGATTTAGTGCAATTGAAGTGTGGGTTGTTCTTATTTAATGATTTCAAGATGAAATAAGCCCCTATTTGATGAATTACTTTGATTCAAGATGGTACAAGTATGCATGTCCCCTTTACTACTTAAGTTATGCATGGGAAATGTTAAATTGAGGTTTTATTATTTATTTAACTATGAATTTCTCATGGATTCTTCTTGATTTGGTTTAAAATTATGAATTCTAGTACCCATGTTATTCTTATCATCAATCATGGCATTTTCATGCATGAACATGGATTTCAAGGATGTTATGACGTGGGCTAAGTCCCAAATATGTTTTTGACTATGATTTTGAACAAGTATGGGTTATGATAAGATTATGATCACACAATGTCTAGGATATGGCTCTTTGAGCAACCATGGGTGTTTACACCAATATGATATGATATGATATGTATGGAGCTACTCTTATGTATGAAGTTTGACATGAAAGTGTATTTGGCTTTTTATCCCTATGAAGCATGATTATGAAATATGTTTGACCTTTGGTCATGTATGCATGAAAGTAAAGAAAGTGATTTGGCCTTTAAGCCTAATTATGCATGATTATGATATCAGGTGTTCCATTACATTTTAAAAGCATATATATGTATACGTATTCTTGTGGGATGAAAACTTAGTACCGAGAAGGATTGCAGTAGTAAGTGGGTTATCCCCAAGTGTCCCACTCCTTTACCGTAACAATGTGCCAACATAGATTATGCTACAAAAATAGGAGGCCCATAAGGTATGCTATGGTATTATATGATATGATATGGCATGATATGTTATGTAGATCCTTCTAAAATGACCAGGTTGTAAAGAAGGTGGCCATCACACCAAAATGACTGGGTCGTAAGGTGTGGTGTAGATTACCTTTGGAAAGTAATCTTCTCTGATCTGATGGGAGGCCTTATGAGGCATGTTCATGTTGTATCTCACATGAGTTTGGATGTCGGTTATGGTCACATCCCCTATACTATAATCATTATGACATTTCATGCATTATCTCTTCATGGCATATTGATATACTATCCTTTCCTATATTCTCCTTCTATGTATGTGCCCTAGCTATTTAGCTTTGTCGTTGGCTTATGTTCATATGCATTGCATGCCCTCATACTTAGTGTATTATTATGTGCTAACCCATACTTTTTATCTATATGCTCTAACAAAGTAGGGACCAACGGTGACTTTCATCATCCGCTAGACGGCTAATTGAGATTCTTAAAGTTATTGCTTGTGGTGAGCCCTATGTTCCAAGGGCAACACCCACCTTTATCTACATTGTTTTTACTTTATGTTTTTTTACTTTTTTTTTACTTGAGTGTGAGCCTGGAATATGTTGAGGCACCGTCTTATCTTATGTAGAGGCATTATTTTACATATCGACTCTATTGAACGTTATGTTATGTAATACTTGTAATGATATGGCTACCTATGTTAAGTGATGGTATCTTACGCTACATTTCCATTTTCTCTTATGTTATTATGATATGATTGGCTTGGAAATTTTCTTATGTGGAAAGTCCCTAACCCTGCTTGTCCCCATTGCTTGAGTCATACTTACCCACCCCTTAGAACGTAATTGCTATATGCTATGTGATTCATGTTTATCCCATTCATGGAAAAATCCCCACAGCTTGAGTCCAAATTCTCGAAATTCCCTAGACTTATATGCTATTTGATTATTGTACGCGCTTCTGAACTGATGATGTGTGTGATGATGCTGTGATGGCTTGATCAAGGACTCTCGGATTCTCCTTTGCCATGTCACATCTAGGCCCTACCTTCGGGTCATGACAATAGAGTCCATGAAGAATTGGCCTAAGCCATTGATTCCTATTGATATTTGATGTTTTCTTGGCTCTAACTGGCTACTATTGAAGGTTTGTTAAGGATTTCTCATCCATTGCATCTATTTTTACTAATTTGACTCAGAAAAAGGCCTAGTTTGTATGGACTAACAAGTGTGAGGAGAGGTTCCAGACTTTAAAATATTAGCTTACATCGACTCTTATTTTGCTTCTACTGGATGACTTAGATAGGTTATAGTGTACATTGATGCTACTCGGATTGGGTTGGGTTGTGTGTTCATGCTACATGGTAAAGTGATATCTTATGCCTCAAGGCAATTGAAGGTGCACAAAAAAAATTACCCAACTCATGATCGTGAATTGGCAGTTGTGTTGTTTGCTTTGATAATTTGGAAGCATTACCTATATGGGGTTCATGTTGATGTTTTCACAGATCATAAGAGCCTTCAATATGTGTTCACCCAAAGAGATCTCAATTTCAGAAAAAGAAGATTGTTGGAACTCCTCAAAGATTACGACATGAGTGTTCAATATCATTCTTGCAAGGCCAATGTTGTGGTTGATGTATTTGGTAGACTTTTTTATGGTAAGTATAGCTCATGTTGAGGAAGGAAAGAAGGATCTAGCGAGAGATTTTCACCGTTTGTCTAGGCTTGGTGTTAGATTGGCAAGCTCTACTAATGGTAATATTCATGTTCAAAATAAAGTTGAATCTTCTGTGGTTGTGGATGTCAAAGAAAAGCATGATTTAGACCTATCTTTGGTTGAATTGTATAAGTTGGTTGCCAAAAGGAATATTGGTGATTTCTCCCAAAGGGGAGATGGTGTGCTTCGATATCTTGATCGATTGTGTGTTCCCTAAGTCGATGGGCTTAGAGAGGTTATCATGAGTGAAGCTTAAAACTCTTAATATTCTAAATATTTAGAATCCACCAAGATGTATCGACACAAGAGGGAGGTATATTGGTGTATGATATGAAGAGGGACATAGCCAAGTTCATGTCAGATTCTTACTTTGAAGTGGAAAGATTTAAATATGAATTTTGTTGTTGGCTTACCCCGTACCCGTAAACAATTTGATTCTATATGGGTTATTATTGATCAGATGACCAAGTCAACTCATTTTCTACCCATAAAGACTACTTAAAATGCAAAAGACTATGCTAAGTTGTATATTCTAAAATTGGTAAGGTTGCATGTATACCTATGTCTATCATATCAGATCATGGTACTCAATTTACTTCTCATTTTTGGAGGTCATTTCAAAGAGGCCTTAGTACTAAGGTCAAGTTTAGTACCACTTTTCATCCTTAAACTGATGGGCAAGCTAAGAGGATAATTGAAACTTTGGAGCATAAAATGATTACTTGTGTGTTGCAATTCAAAAGAAATTGGGATGATCATCAACCGCTCATTGAATTTGCTTATAACAATAGTTTCCATGCTAGTATCGGGATGAAACCATTTGAGGATTTATATGGAAGAATGTGTAGGTTTTTGGTTTGATGGTTTGAGTTGGGAGTGATAGCCTTGATTGACCTAGATTTTGTAATTAAGGCTATGGAGAAGGTGAAGATAATTTGAGAGAGGTTGAAGACGGCTCAAAGTAGGCAAAAGTCATATTTGAATGTTAGAAAGAGAGACCTTGAGTTCCTTGTGGGTGATTGGGTGTTTGTGAATGTCTCACCTTTAAAGGGTGTGATGCATTTTTGCAAGAAAGACAAACTTAGCCCTCGGTATGTTGGTCCTTATGAAGTTGTTGAGCAGATTGGCAATGTGTCTTATAGATTGGACGTGCCTCAAGACATGGTTTCTATTGACTCTGTCTTCCATGTGTCTATGTTGAAGAAATTGAATGGTGAACCTAGTCCAAATATGTCTTTTGAAAGTGTTGGTATTGAAGAAAATTTGACTTATGAAGAGGTGTCAGTTAAGATCTTGGAGAGGCAAGTGAAGAGGCTTCGCAATAAGGATGTGGCTTCCGTAAAAGTTCTTTGGAGAAATCAACATATGGACAGCGCTACATGGAAAGCAGAGTTAGTTATGAACAAGAGATATCCCCATATTTTCCTATCTACTCAAGCCTAAATTACTAGGTTCTTACAATTCTAAATGGTCCTAGTTCTTTCAATTCTTGGGTCTCATGACATGACATGCATACATGAACACGAAAATGATTTAAAAGATGTTTTGAATGGATTGATAATGATTTGCCATGAGTTTTAATGACTTGTTAAGAAATGTTCTATGCATTTTTTGTACTTGTTAAGATGTTTCTTGTTTAAATCTAGCCTTTCAAGCCCTATTCTAGCCCATATGAGCACGAATATTCCCATGGTGGAGATGATGTAACGACCCAAATTTTTTTAGGAGCTTATCTATGTTTTAACTCACTGGTTTCCATCTTATCTTAAGTGATTTATGAATGTTTGGGTCTCACTTGTCAAATCTTGATCAAACCAACTCATTTGGATAAGTTTTGCATCACAATTTGAGGAAGATCTGACTTCAAATGGATATATCTCTTGGTACGGGAATAACTGGGTGGGCCATGACCTATAAAATGGAAGTTCTTTGAGTTAGCTTTCTAACACACTTAGTTTTACTTGATTTGGAGTTCAGATGAAGAAGTTATGCCCATTTTAATAAGACTAGTTGTACAAGGATTTTTTCTGGGAAATTTGACTAAGACATGGCACTATGGAACACCATAAGGGTCATGAGACACACATGGATTATGTAGGTGTTCCGCTCTCCTTAAACGAATCATAATGAAGTGTTTCATGAAGGTCGTGATCCAAGGATTGGTTCTAACTATGAAATTACCATTCCGGAAATATGTGTCATGTTGACGAGAGGCCAAATGGCCCTTGGATATTTTGAAGGCTAGTGTGACTTCTGCTTGTGCAAGCCTTACCTGGTTGATTACCAAGGAAAGCCACAGGGACCCATGGAAGATCTGTGAGCCATCACACAACCCATCACAAATCCTGTTAAAGCGACGGGTGAAACTTTTCTAAGTATAGAACTACCGTTTCAGAACTTCATCAATAAGATATTTTCTAAGTGTTACTTGACAGATGGGTACACGACCCGTGAGCCATCACACGGTCCGTGTGGTGGGTCTTGGGATGTCCCATGGAAATATTATTCTATCCATTTCATTAATTATTTTCTTGTAATTCTAATTATTTGCTACGGTCATTTTGGACATCTTGTGCTCTCCTACGCCCCTAACTTGAACTATATTCATCCACCCTCATTAAATTTCCATTCAAACACTTAGAATTATATTCAAACTCTCTTAATAACTTCTTGAAGGCTCTTGTGAAGACTTGGCTTTGGAATCAAGGGAGGACTCTCCTTCTTCACCAAATGTTTTCTTGTTTCTTCTTGGAATAACAAAGGTATGTGGGTATTGATTCATGTCTCCTTTCAACCATGAAGACCCCAAATCTCTTTTACTCCTTAATTTATGAAATTTATGCTTACTTTAATTTGGAGTCTTTCAGATTATTATTTATTTGATTAAATTGAGTTTTGGGCTATGTTTAATTGATGTGTTTAAAAGAGAATTAGATCCCAACATATTGAATTACATGAACATTACGAAGATTTGAATATGCATTGTTCCTTGAAAGCTTGATTTAAGCATCGTTAATTTAAATTGTGATTTGAATCTGAATTTATTCATGGAATTTACTTGAATTTCATATTGTGTTGTTGATTTAAGATTGAATCTCTATTGCCCATGCATTTCTCTCATCACTCATGGAATATTCATACTTGAAACTTGATCTTGATAAAACTGTTGATATGGGCTAAGTCCCACCTTAACCTGACTTGACTTGACTTGATCTTGAACGACATATAATATGACTAGAATGTGATCACATCTTGTTTTAACATGGCTCATTGATAAACCATGGGTCTTTAAACCATCTTGTACTTGTCTTGAATAAGCCACTCCTATGCGTTGATCCTTGAACTTATGACTTGAACTCTTGTTTGGATTTTTAGCCTAAGTATGAAAAGACATGAACTATGATTTTGCTTTCGAGCCCAAGTATGCATTGTATTGATTCAAAATACAAACCTCTATTTGACAGCTTGTATACGTATATGTATTCCCGTGGGTTGTGACTTAGCACCGAGTATATTGGATGTCGGGGGGAACTATCTCTAAGGGTTTCTACTCCTTTCCCAAAACCATGTGCCAACATAGGATTCTCCCTTCTTATGATTGACTTATATTTCTCCTTTTTGGATTGACTTGGGATCTATCTGGCAAGTAGTCTAGTTCCAAGTAGTAGCTCGCTTAGTCTATCTTGTGTCGGTTGAGGTCACATCCTCGCTATGACTATGGCACTATAGTATTCATGCATCATAGATTTCATGGCATATTTATATTACGATCTTTCTTGTATATTTTCTCTCATATATATATGTGCTCCTGTCATATTGCATTAAAAGATGAATATTACTACGTACATATGCATTGCATGTCCGCATACTTAGTTAATTATATGTACTAATGCATACTCTTTTGTCTACATGATCTAAGAACGTAGGGACCAAAGATGATATCTATCCACCTTTGGATAATTAGCTTGTTGATCTTGGATTTTTGCTTATGGTGCGCCATTTATTCCAAGGGTAAGACCCAGCATCCTCTATCTTATGTTATGTTATTGTTTTTCTATCTTGTGACTTGAGGGTGAGCTCGAGAAATGTCATAGACCCCGCTATATCTTATGTAAAGGAATTGTTAACTATGATTATGTTATTTTGTGATGATTATTGAAGTCCTAATCCCCATCTTATCCCCATAGACAGAGTCATACTTACCCGCCTCTTAGTTCTTATATCTTATGTGTTATGTGAATCCATGCAACACCCTACCCCTATGACATCCCCATAGGATGAGTCCAAAGTCCCGTATCCCTTAGAAATATGTGTTTTACATGTTATTTATGTGCTCCCAAAACAATGATGTGCGAATGTATGCTTTGAGGCTAGTTTGGGGACCCTCTAGTCACTATTCGCCATGTCACTCCTAGGCTCTAGGCTCGAGTTGTGACATTGAATGTGTGGCATGCATTGTGAAATTACCCTCATGTTGTTGGTTTATTATTTGATGTTTACAAGTTTGGGGAATTCTAGGTGCCAATCATATTCAGTGGTCAATTTGATCGCCCAATTAATTTGATACATTGTCGAATAGCCACATGCGTTGATTTTTGGAACATAATTTGGGTCACTAGGTTTTATCAATTTTGGCGATGTAATATTAGTCCAAAGAATGGAAACATCCATCACCAAAGTTGACAAACCCAGGATGATGAAGTTGTTGTAACTTTTAGTCATGATCAATTAGACTACCGTAAGTGTTCAATGGTATGCCGAACTTGTTAGTAAGCTAATTGACCCTAGCCTGCCTGAATTCTTCTAAGGAATATTTTTCATCTATTTTCACATACTTGATTCTCACATATGTATTTGATATGTTTTGAAAAGATACCGTGAATAAATACCCAATCTCTTGTGGAGCTTTATCTAGGGCCACTCACGTGGAACTTATAGCCGAGAGTAGAAAAGCTTAAAGAGAACCAACACCCAGAGAGAAAGGGTTAAAGGTACAAGAAAAATGACAAACTAGGGAGACCCCAAAAGCGAGGAAGGGGGCCATTGCATATTGACTAGATGGACTCCACGGGGGAAGAAGCGGGGTCCGAGACACCCAGTCATGATCTGTCACGACCCGAATAGGGGGCCTAGATGTGATATGGCGAAAGAGGATCCAAAGACCCTCGATCAAGACATCATAGCATCATTCACTCATCATCGGTTCGGAAACGTGGAAGCTTAACACATAGCACATAAGCTCTAGGGATTTGGGGACTTGGGATTCAAGCTATGGGGACAATACGGGAAGGGGATAAACATACTTGCACATAGCACATAGTCGTTCATCATATTCAATCATTCAAGCCATTATCATAACATGGGAACATAATCATGAGAAAAGATATATAACATCATATATATAAGCAAAGATTCAACATACAAGCCAAAACGTACAAGAGTAAAGATTTTTCCAACAATGCCTCTACATAGATGAGCGGGGCCTCTACAAGCTTGAGGCTCACCCTCAAGTATAGAAAGTAAATACATGAAAATAAGAAGGTAGATAGATGGTGGCTATTGCCCTTGAACAATAGGGCTCACCACTAACAAGTCTTCAAAAGAGTATCAAGCGTCGTCCGAGAGAATATAGATATCACCCTCGTCCCCTACATGGTTAGAACGTGTAGAAAAGAATATGGGTTAGAACAATTAATAACTAAGTATGCGGGCATGCAATGTATATGTCAAGTATAGCATGACCAAGCAATATGACAAGGGGACAATATATGAAAGGATTGAACGTATCCAAAGAGTAGTATAACAATATGCCATGCCATGATGTATCAAATGCAATCCTAGGTTCAAAACCTCAACCGACAACATTAGTGACCCGAACGAGCCACTATCCGGATCTGGCCTACATGCCATGTAGATCCCATGACACCCTTAAACAAGGGATAAACATAACCTGAAATCCCCATCGGGGGATTTATATACCCATAGTAGCACATGGTTTGACGGAATAGGTGGGGCCTTGCATAAACCCCATTTTTGCACCTACTCCCTCGGTGCTAAGTCTCATCCCATGAGAATATGTACATATACATATACATGTTTCATGTAATACAAGAGACAACATTCTTCGAAAATCATGCATCATTTGTATTGTCAAAACATTTGTTCAAGAATCATGTACATGCTTAGGCCACAGGCCTCATGAGTTTCAAGAAAACATTTCAAGATCATTCCATGTCAATGCAAGGGAGTAGCTCATCTAGATGGGCTTGCAAGCAAGCATCATTGCATGTCATTATGGTGCAAAGCACCCATTATGCTCAAAGAGCCATGGCATGGGACTATGTGATCACAAGTCATAAACA
>JBCEWC010014424.1:0-14376 GCA_038996855.1 Solanum aculeatissimum
ATATACCAAAGTTAGCGGAAAATTTAAAACCATTGCAGAAAAAATTAAAAAAGGATATAGAATATAACTTTGATAAAGAAGATAAGAACATGGAACTACATTACTTTCATATAATTTTATGGTAACAATAAATTTATCAAGAAAAATAATCCTAAATAGTCATAGTGTTTTTTTTTCTAAAGAGCGGAAACGTTCTTCTTGAGTAACTTATTTCTCTTACTTTTCCTTATGCTTTTAATCAGAATAGTGTAAATGAAGTATGTTACTCTTTACTTTCTTGGATAGAGAGGACCAAACGTTGTTGAAAATACTGTAATTCTTCACGTTCCATTGTTAAGAGATAGTGGATAGGTGAAGAGTTATATTAGCAAATAACTTTCTCATCTTCAAATAAATATTTTGCTACTTAATAATATTATTAAATTAAATAATTATATGAAATTTTTACAAAAATATACAATCTACTTAATATATTAATGTAATGTCATGATCCGATTTCTCGAGTTGAGATAGCACTTACTATATATATCGTTTGTAGGTAAGTCAATTCAAAACCTAGAAAAACTAGTAATGGGTAAATGGGAAAAAACTAAACAATTGAAATAATGACCATGACAGAACAATACAAGAAAAAACCAAAATACACATAAGTAACTAAAAATCCCTCCCAGAATCTGAAAGTCACCAGTACAGAGCTACTAAAATGAGTAAAAGTCTCAAAAGTAGACCAAAATATAAAAATATACCAAAACTGAAAGGACTTGTCTCAAATACAAAAGACGGGCTATAAAAATGTGTGTATATACACAAAAGAAGACGACAATGATTAGGATGCAATGCTCATCCTTGTCTCCGGATGTTGGTTGCTACTGGCTCTAATGTTAGCAGTGATAATTGGTATTTCGTCCAACATGATGAAAACAAATGCACAGTGTAGTATAAGTTCCAATGAAAAAGTACAAAGTAGGCATCATAAACCGACCAAGTAAATAAAGTAAATGTAATTGAATATACAAGAATAAATTCTGGAATTTATACGTGAATCAAGATCAATAAAAGGAAGTTTTACAATCACCGACTCAAACCCATTGTCGAATCCTACTCAGCGAAATATGGAGGTACTTATGGCAGAACGGGCCAACTTGAGTTATGAGAGAAGAATGGTTTACGGACAAGTGGGGAATGTTGGGATGAACCAGAAAAGTTTGGGTAGAGCCGGATTTCCCATTCCTTAGCCGGAAAGATATGTGACCATGAAAGAGGGATTAAGTGGAACAACATTGACTGGGTGGTAGAGTCTTAAAAACACTTGTTTCTTCCATATTTTGGACCTTAGCTCCATGGAAGAATATGTTACTGCGGATCCATCATCCCCATCCATCTTTTTGGGACAGGAGTTGCCAGGGTTAATCACTCTTACTCTACCCATTTGGTGCTCAATACTACTCCCAAAATAATTCTCTTTAAAACTCATTCAAACTCATCTCAAATATCATCATCATCATCTTTCATCAATAAAAATATTTTAAAAATTATTTACATTGTCATCAAAGTATTTACTCAAAACGTCATTTAAACCAAATGCTCAGTTTCATCAAAATTAATTGAACAATACATCATCTCATCAAAACTCTTTCTCAAATCATTATTTATGCTCTAAACTCATGTTCATGCAAACCCAATAAAATATGTTCAAATATCACCTTTATTAAACATACAAAATGACCATAAAGTCTCAATTTGAAATAATATATAAAATCAAATATAATCCACAATTAGGGTTCATGTGAATGAAGACATGAACATTCATTCCAATTAAATACCCAAATCATGAACATCCTCAATATATTTTATGTATAAAGAAACTCAATAGGATAATAGACAACTCAAGGAAATCAATTCAAGAATTAGGGTAAAACGTTACTCGAACTTAATTACAAGAAATCAACATACATGTGGGGTGCGTTGATAAACTCAATCCAATGCTATGAGTAGTCTTACATACCTGTAAATTTAGATTCTTGAAGAATTTTGATGAACGTGCTTGATTCTCTTGAAACCCTAACTTTTCTCTTCTTGGAATCTTGTTTAAAGTCTTGGAGTATGTTTTGAATGTAAATAGACTGATTAGTTATGTTTAAGGCTTATGTAGATGTAAAACGTCGAGTTTAGGCTTTAAAAGGATGGGAAAAGACCAAAATAACCCTTTAGAAGAAATTGTCAAAAGTCATCCACGAGCCCCTTACGACCCATAGGAACCATTCCGTGAACTTTTGGACAAAGTTTTGGAGTTACTGGAACTTTCCACGAGCCTAATCTACGGCCCGTAGAAGTTTCTATGACCCGTAGATGGGTCCGTGAAGTCTGGGGCTCAAAAATTGAATTGCAGGAATTTCTTTCCACGATCGTACTTCAATCCATGACCTATAATAGGTTTCGTAGTTTTAACTCTGCTCTGACAGTCTTTAGTAAAATGACCATAACTTTTGACTCCAAACTCCGAATGAGGTGAAACTAGTAGGGTTGGAAAGATAATTCGAAGAGCTTTCATTTGGTAGGTGATGAAACATATAATTATCTATGTGCTAAGAAATATGATTATTTAAAGTTAACCCTTGTATAATTTAAGGAGAAAAACTCAATCGATAAGAAACTTTTGAACTCGACTAAGTACTAGGGGTCCCTTATGAACCTAATACACTTCTAATACTCTTCACACATATAGGAATAAGCCTTAAATTATAGGTACATTCAAGGAATCACTAGGTTCAAGCCTATATACTCACGGTAAATTTTTTTGGATCTTATGAATAAAGTTATAGGGTATTATAATATCTCCCTCTTGGGATCATTCATCATCGAATGATGAGCAGACTAAGGATGAATTCAAGGCATGAATAACAGTCGAGACTCTATCATATCAATGAATTACAATCAACCAGTCTAGGAAGTCACACATGAAACTCAAAATAGATAAATCAGGTCAGATAAAAAATAGTGATATTACCTTAGGAATTCTCACCATCAGACACGAATAGAACATCAAAACTCAATTAAGTCAAATCATTTAAATATATCGATAATCAATCATTAGAACTCAAGAAGGAAGTCATCAATTTTATTCGAGAATAGGATCATCGCAATATTAGAGACTCTATGGATAACTCTCAAACTTAGCACCTCATCTCAACTATGCTCCCTTTTATGGCACTACACTCCATTAGCTAAAGATTATGGCTCTTATTTAAATCTATGCCTAACCACATTCTCTCATTTTGTTCAAGCCTAATTCTAAATCTCAAAGCACTATCCCTAAGATAACCATACTCATCAAAACTCAAACACTGTACCTCTACAAGAACTTTCATTAAAAGATCACTAGTCCTTTCCATTACATCACTACTCTTACTCGAAACCCTTTCTAAGAAGTCATCAATAGCCTAACACCATTACTCGCATAATAACAACCACACATTCAAGCCTATCACACTAACCACTTTGACCATATCTATGAATTGTCCAACGTACTTTGCATTTTTACTCTCCATCATTGGACGAGCTCTCACTCAAAGACTCACCAACATGCTTTTACCTAGAGACACTCCAACCTACCTTTACCTATCTGTTGCTCATCATAAGGTCTCATCTTGCTCTTTCTCGATATCTATAATCTAAATGAAAGGAGGACATCATAGTTATCATATCGAGTAACATCCATCCTTACTCATCAACAATAACTCATCTTCTATCACCAATATCATATCAAGGTTGGAAAGAAGGATCATTGGAAGGTCTTAGAGAGAATGATCATAAGCACGATATATTCGAGAAAATTTTATCTAGGAGCATTCATAATGTGATACGATCTCATTAGCCTTTTAGGACCTATCATGCATTTATGGAGTCGAACATACTGTGCAACTCAAGTCGTATCTCATATGACATAAGGTTGGAAACTTTGAGATTCATAAGATAAAAGTAAAACTGACACTCCTCATCCTCAGATCTTAATATGAATATGAATCAGCATCGGGTGTGTGAGTCTAGGTCATAGGCACGACGCTCATACACAAGACAAAATAGATTATCACCTTAACCGAGCTATAAGGAATATAAGAGATAGGAAAACATCAAGGCCTCATCCTGATCAACTCATTACTATTGAAAGCTCAAGACTCACTTTAGTTTTTTAACTCCTTATCTCCCCCTTAGCTCAAAGGTCCAATCCCTAAGTCTGCAAACCAATTGTCTTTACTGAGCTATAAGCAAAGCTCTCTACATGATTGGGGCATCACTATCTACAAGAACATCTTAAACTCTCTTGTTATACTATACTCAAAGATATAAATCGCTATTAGAACTTTTTTCTAAGATACTACTCTTAGCTTGCATTCTAGCTCAATGGACATCTTTCTATACTTACTACTCTTATTGGCATACATAATCACATTCTACAACTCTTATCATCTAACCTCTTTGTTTAGTCTACTAACATTCAACTTCTAAGCTCCAATATATATGACTAAAGAAGTCTTGTAATATAAGGTAAAACTCATTGTCATTTGTACATAAATCCCTGTTGACCTAATTACTAAGGGCAATAAAGAATGCTTACACCAGCTCACTCTACATTGACAACTGGAATATACTGTCTAGGTTCTCATAGAAAGTCATAGCATAGAGCTTCACACAACTTTACACATTTACGAATACACATCTTAAGGCTCTTCTTACTTAATGATTTATTTCCAATCTACTATTTTCATCTAAAGGTCATATACATGCACATTCGTAGCATCTCACTTGTTGCAAGTTGACACCTTAATCCCTGGCACATGCTATGTCAAGCCTGTTAAAGAAAATCTCCCAACTATCACTATCACTCTCATAATGGCTATCTCCCTTCAGAATCATAAGCCTAGTTTAGATCTATCACCTTAAAAGCACTTTTACCCTTTATTAAAACTGACAGATCCATCCACGAGCCCCCGTCTATGGGTCGTGGTTCAACTGACGGACCGTATGTCCTCTTGTAGAAGTGTTCCAGTCTTAGAAATTTTTTTAGGTCTTTCAGGGATCCTTTTTACTAACCCTTTGATGGACCATGGTTTCTTATACGATCTGTCCTGGCACCTCATAGGTCAACTTTCAAAAGTCCTTCAACTTTTCTCTTTCACTGGTTTCAATCCGTGAAGCTTACCTACGACCCGTAGTATCATCTACGATCCATAAACTAGCTCATAGGATCCAACCAACATCAAAATCATTAACTTTCAATCATCCCAGGTTATCAACATAACACATTAACATAAACCTCTTTTTAGTCTGAGTCACTCTAACTCATCCCTATAATAACTCTTTCTCTATACCTTGTAATGAAAATCAAATGGTACTTACTACTCTTTCTTCAAGACTTATAGAAATTAGTGCATCATCTCATTCCTTATCTTACCTAATGGACACATAACTCTAGTTACAAGGCTTAATCAATCACACGCTTACTATCTGGTCTCTTTATCTTTCTGACTCCATGATGACAATTCTACTTATGATTTACAAGATCCCAAATCACACTCTTTGGTGCTAGTATTACACTTCATAGAGACATAAGTTTCCCTCTCATAGATGACATTGAAAGAAATTTTTGGGAAGTAGAGTTTGGGGTGCCTCTTAACTAGCTCAACTAAGTTAGTCATGGCATCTATATGTTAAATCAACACAGAACAATCTCTATATACCCTCCCAACTAGAATAGTGTTACAACAAGAGTAGATACACTGAAAGATTTAGGAAGACACTCGGGAGTCCTATCAAATCTACTAGCCACAAAAGGAGACACAGCCGATGGGGTGACACCAGGATTTATCAACATATAACAATCAAAAGTAAAGGCTCAAATCATACCCTTCACAATGTCTTGGAGTGTTATTCTGATATGGGTGACTACCATGGCACAAACTGGTCTATGGCCTCGCTCGTGCTTGAAGTAACACCTCTCTAATTTTCTCTAACTTGTGGTGTCGATGTAGAGGGTTGAGCTTTGTTTGCCCACTTTGGAAAATTCCTCTAAAGGTGACCCAACTGGCCACACTTATAACATCCCCCAGTGCCCTTTCGACAATTTCCCAAGTGGAGTTTGCCACATTCTCTACATGGTGGCTTTCTTTTAGGACCTCGAGCCACACTTTCTCGGGATGAAGGTTTCTGGAATTTAAAGGGCTTATTTCTCCTTGGCCTCAGATTGTATCTACTATTAAATGTGGGTGCACTCATTAGTGGTGGCACATAACTCAAGGGTGTCTGCAGAAAAGGAAACCTATTTCCGATGTCTCGCTTATGCTTACTATGCTCAAGTCCTATTTACTTAGCCTTTTTGCTCCAAGGTTCTTCCATTTCATTCTCCTTACCCTTTTCTACCCATCGAGCATGTGCAGAAAGCTGAGTAGTACGCTCAAGCTCCTCTGTGTTGATGGTACTTCCCGGGTTCACAATGTGTTTGGAAGGCATGGTCTGCAATCGTGTAATGCATGAGTTAAAAGAGAGAGTTTCTAGAGTTTTGACTCTAAGCAAAAATCAGAATCAGGAAGAAGTGTAACAATTTCTAATGTCCTATAGCCTCCTGCTTATAAAGTGTGGTGCACGACACTCTCATAAACAAGACTCTACTAGACACGGCTTCATAGACTCCCTAGGACACTTGAACTCTGGGCTCTGATACCAAGTTTTTCAATCCTCGGGAGGGTACCCTTAGCATGGCCCACACTTGAAGAACCATTATTGATTCATCAAAAGAACCACCTGGCCTCATTGTCACATCACACTCAATAGCAGAAGCACACTCAAGAAAAGACATCAAATAAATAAATAAAGCTTTTATAAAATAATTTCTAATAGTCAAATTTAAAAAATAAAAACAATCAACTCTCTCTACTCAGTGTCTATGAAGCCTACACCTTTAAACATCAAGATAGTACCAAGATAGGCCATGACTACCCAACTAAAAAAAATAAAATACTTCGTGAAAAGGAAAGGGCTCCTCCAAAGGCAAGGAGGGCTACCAACTCTGGGATAGGGACTAGTCTTCAGCGGTGCGTCTATTGATGACCTCTAATACCTGCCGCTACATCATAAAATGATGCAGTCCAAATGAACGTCAGTACATGGAATATACTGGTATATAAAATGGCTGGAAAGGAAAGGACATATTAAAAGATACTCGACTCAACTCAACTCAACTCAATAAGATATGCAAGTGTAAGAATGAAGTCATGCTTTGAAAGTAAACTCAATAATATACAACTCAGTAAAATTAGTTATACAAAATTAGGGAGTTTCTGTAATCAACATACTCTCCACCCCACCAAAATTGGTGACGTACAACAAGACGACATCGTTGCCATGCCCATCCATTACTTGCCGAGTTAAGGACGTTACTCTACCTCATGGATCCATCATTTCCATCCATCTTTTTGGGATAGGACTTTCCAGAGTTAACTACACAACTATCCTACGCTGGCGGTGTAGTTATGGGGTTTGAGTCACTCTTACTCTACCCATTCGGTGCTCAATAGTACTCCCAAAATATTCTCTTTAAAACTCATTCAAACTCATCTCAAACATTATCATCATCATCTTTCATCAATAAAAATATTTTGGAAATCATTTACATCGTCATCAAAGTATTTACTCAAAATGTCACTTAAACCAAATGATCAATTTTATCAAAATTAATTGAACAATACATCATCTCCTCAAAATGCATAAAATTATATACAATCCACAATTAGGGTTCACGTGAATGAAGAAATGAACATGCATTCCAATTAAATACCCAACTCATGAACATTATCAATATATTTTTATGTACAAAGAAACTCAATAGGACAATAGACAACTCAAGGAAATCAATTTAGGAATTAGGATAAAACGTTACTCGAACTCAATCACAAGGAATCAACCTGTGAGGCATTTTGATAAACTCAATCCAACACTATGAGTAGTCTTACATATCTGCAAATTTAGATTCTTGAAGAATTTTAAAGAACGTGCTTGATTCTCTTGAAATCCTATTTTTTCTCTTCTTGGAACCTTGTTTAAAGTCTTGGAATATGTTTTGAACGCAAATAGCCTCGTAGCCTTTTGAAGATAGGTCATAGACGCCTCCGCACCCATCAACAGGACTCTACTAGACAATAACTCTGTACAGATGAGACCAGTGAACCTTAAGCTCTGATACCAACTTGTCACGACCCATTCCCAATTATGACAGTGCCTGTTACGTCCCACCTACAGGCAAGCCACTTACCCAATCCCAGGGCACCTGTCCTAGCTTTCTAGTCACAATCATAACTGAAACAACAATATAAGTAATCAAAACCTACCCAGGACTTGGAAGTTAACTGTACAAAGCTAGAATAGACACAAGGACATATCATATACATATACCAATAACCATAATAATATGCAAAACCAGAGTGCACCTACAAATATATAATTCTACTGTACAAGGCCAATGTCTAAAAGTAAAAGACGACCATCAAGAGGAAGAAGACTATGAGCTATCGGTGCTCACCTAAAAAAAGTCTCCTATGCACTCCCAAATCCCTCATAATCAGCATTCACAACCCGTACTTGTACCTGTAACATGGGAAGATGCAAAAAAATAGGGGGTAAGTACCATAAAAGGTACCAGTAAGCATCATCGGTCGACTAAGTGAAATATAGTAAATCCACAAGACTCAAATATAAAGAACTGCAGTAGTTCTAGAAATAACAAAACTCAGATCAGGGAAATAACATGTCTGCAAACCCTCAAATCCAACGGAACCAACCAAGGCGATGAACAATGATAAACTAAACGAACCCAAATGATGAATATCGATACCAACTGATAAAGACTGCGTAGGCCTATACCACAAGTGTCCTCAGCTAAGACGTAGTATTGTACGCAGGTACAAGGCCCTAACATCTATGTTTGTATGTCAATTGGTCCCCCATATGCCCCGAAGGTACACCCGTGCACAATTTGATCAATCAAATCATAATAGATCCAAACTCCCAATATCATATGATCATAGGTTAGCTGTATGTGGGTGTATAGTGTCTAAGCCTGAACACCCTCGAGCCCCCATAAACCTAGAAGTTATACCCACTCATAATTAGGATGTCAGTAGGTGTGTGGATCTATGGGTAATTAATCATGGGGCCTCACTCTAATAATCACATATCAATTGGTTCTCTGACCATGTGTTGACATATGGCACCTAATCCAAAATTTACATGCATAACGGTGGTATGTATCCCCCGCGAGAGAAAGAATTCCCCTAGCATAATCAATAGTGTCTCAACTTAGAATATCAATCACGAGGCCTCACCCGAAAAATGAATCAATGGGCTCCTAGACCCAAATCAATCAGTGTGTCATATTGCTCTGAACAAATAGGGTCTCAAACCCAAAATGTAGCTAGAAGGGTCCGAAACACAGAACATCAACCGGTGCTTAGATGTAGGAATCAACATCTGAAGCTTGGCGCTCAGGCGCAACCACTAGAACTTAAACCTTGGGGTGCATAACACAGGGAATCGGATTCTCGGGCATGGCTGCCAGTGCTTGAATAGCAACGAGGAGCATCATCTATGACTCGAGGTATCGAACAAGCACTCACTTAACAAAATCTGTCCTGATCCAGAACTCCAAAGTCATATCATGCCTAGAGTGAACGAAGGTGACGACACAGACAATCTAGGTATCCCATAATCTCAATTCAACGCTCGCAATAGTAAATACCACTTCTCTCAAATACAATAGATACCCCACCATTAGATGGAAAAAACCAACACACAACAACTATTAAAAGTACATCAGAGTGTATATGTATCACAAATCACCATAGAGTCATTACCAACAGAGACCAAGTATAACATAACCTCATTAATCATAAGTGCCCAGAGTAAACATAGACAATCATGGTATATCATAAGTATCTAGGATAACCAAACCCTGCAAAGCCATATCTTAATAGATACCCACCATCAGATAGAAATAACTAGCGCACAACAACTATCAGCAGTAAATTGGAGTGTATATGTATCACAAATCACTAAAGAGTTATGCCCAACAGAGACCAAGGATATCATAACCTCACCAATAACAAGTGCCCAGAGTAAACATAGACAATCATGGTATATCATAAGTATCTAGGATAACCAAACCCAACAAAGCTATATCTATACCAGAAATAGGCCATGGTACAACATATAATCAATACAGAGTCTCATGTTCATCTTATCTCAGTAGAAACAGGCTATACACACTCATACAGGTATGAGTCAAGTTAAAACACATACCTATCCCAGGGCACTAACCCATATTTTGGCCTTTACCTCCCTTTCTCTGTGCAAAGCAACTCGTAGGGCAGCGTCATTGTAACCTAAGCTAACGTCCAAGAGTCTAGACAATAAAAAACATGACACCCACCAGAACCATATTGTAGTCCAGCAACTACAAAGGATATCTCCAAGGGAAACCATGTGTTGACCCACTAATAATGTGCGCTTCTCAAACAGGGTACCAGTCCCTAAAACTAACCCATATAGCTAGTGTCTCATCATAGATAGACTAGAAATCTCGTAGAATATACCCTACACCTTGCTAACGGGGTCACACTCCCGTTTCTAACCCGCCACTGCCTCAGTGGCAAAGTATCTTGCATCACAGGTCATAAGGCTCCTTTAGGAGCACAACTATAACCATTCCTGGAACATGGTGTATTTCTCCAGTCACTAACCAGTAGCACAAGTACATAACAAATAAAAGCGGTATACAGGAGCATATAAGTCATGGGACAACACAAAATTTTGTTTAATTAGGCAATCTACCATAATCTAGGCAACCAAAAGTACTTAGAATCAAATATAGATACTAAAATCAGCGCACAAGGTAGCATGTAATCACTTGTCAGCCTCAAAAGCAAGATATTCCAACAATCTCAGGCCACACACATATACAAGCAAGAGTCAGTTTCGGTGTACATACCTGTCATATGTCCTTAACCCATCCATCCACTTTTCGTAGCCAAACAATGTAAGAACTTGGACAGTATAACAACTACGGCCAACACAACCCTCAATACAACAACTATCGACTCATAACATCATATATATATAACACACAGAACACATCCAGTCACATAAAACATATACTTCAAAGCTCAATCTATACAAAGTACACCTCTACACATTTTAGTTCAGATATGCATGTATTTCAACTTAGTCTGAGGTTTAGAGGCCTAGCCTACTTGGCAGATGACGTCTTGCATCCTGTATCGATCCAACTAAGCTTTTCTCCTTCGAATCTCTTTCTAATGTTGCTCAATTGTTAAAATATAATTCGCAAGGTCAATGCTATCAAATTGGCTGTAAAAACTTAAAGAACAGGCGAAATCACATCAATTGGGCCTAAAATAGGGAAAAGTGAGGCGCATGCCCGAAATACCAAACCAACCACTGTAAAATGAACCTTATGTTACCTCAAGTCTATAAACAACAATTGAGCTAAAAATGAGGCTCAGAACAATCATAAACAACCCAAATATATATATGTATACACACACACACACCAACTTCCCAAAACATTTCTTAAAAATCTAGTCAAATTAACAAAATCTGAATATACCCCAATGTAGGTCTTGAAAAGTAGTATAATTTAGACCAAAATTTCATCAAATTCCGACTCAAAACGTATGAGAAATCACATGTCAAAGTTTCTAAAAACATATTCAATACACAATAGGAAAACGCCGAATTTTACCTCAAACAACACATTTAAATTGATTTCTGACACTTCCACAGTGTTTCTCTCGGAAAAATACACAAGTTAGCCTTTTAAACGCTCAAATCGAATAAAAATGATAGAGAAATCATTGATCAAAGTTTTATTTTTGTTCTTGACCGATTCTGGAAAATTTCTAGATTTTTAAAACCTTTTTCCTTTTTTAAAAAAAATTTAAACTACCTGTCACGTGGAAGCTCTTGGTTGGGTCATGTCGACGCCGCTTTTAACTTTCAGCCGCTGCTCAAACTTAATTTTGATGCTCCAGCCTCATCCGGGGTTGAAACGATGCAATCCATATATAAAAATCTGATAAAAAATGGCATTTCGAACTCAACAGTGTAAGTCATAATTTTCATCGGAGATCATTCTATTCCAATGTGGTCCCATTTTCCAATATCGAATCTATCGAAGGGACCTAAAACGTACTCAAAAATCCCAAGAACCGAACAAAAGGTCCTCCTAGACGAAACTCAATATTGTGGATTCAACGGTGTGATCAGAATTCTCATTTGGGCACGTTTACCAAGGACGTTGACTAGAGTCAACTATTAACCAATTTTGGTGGCTAAATTTAAAAAACTCGATATAATTGCACCGAACATACTCCTAGCCTAAATTGGGCATTCCAAAGGTGATGCAACTGTTAGAATTCTATTCCAAGTCCATTTATTAGGACTTTACTGGAAAAATCATTTTATGGTTATAATCTTCCGCTTTACTTGAAAAACTGCATAATTATCCACAATTCACCCAACGACTGTTCCAACAGTCTCAATACGCCAAAAAAGGTCCGAGTTTGCCATACAGAAGCTCCAGCCAACAGAGTAGCCGCAAAAATACCGAAATGACCCATAGGGTCATTACAGTCCTTGAGATCACCCACAGGATCATCAAACAACTCAAATCCAAATAGAACATATAAACATCCCACGTACTCAATCCATCTAGACTATTAGCGAGATGCTTTGTGCATCCTAGACTTCATCAACATCGAAGAATTTCTCGTATTTATCGAACCAGTTCTTTAACTCTGTGCCATCATATTTTATAAACTCTACCTGATACCCTCGAGTAGGTAATTAATAACCATTAGTTCTATCTGGTGTAGTTGCTAGAACAACTTCTTTGATAGGTCTTTCGGAGAAAGTTTCCTCGCCGACGATAGACAAATTGGTCATCAACATTTTTCTAATCTCATCCATGACTTGCACCACCTTAGCTTCCAAAACTTATCACAAATCGATAACAAAATAGACTACCATATCCACAAAATCTTTTAGAGTGTTCACTTTCTTGCATAGATCTTGCATTCTAGTATTATGATCTCCCATGGGCCTCAACAATTATAAAAATCGACATGCTCCGATACCATTGATATGATTCCAAAAATGAAGGAATTAAATTTAAGAAAAACAGAGTGATCTCAAAGAATAAGAATGAAGCTACTCTTGAACACATGCACTCACAGCTCAACCAACTAAACAATATTTAGAAAGAGAGAGAGAGAATTGTATACTTGAGAAAATCCATTTTGAATTACAAGTTAACAATTTTCAACTTTTAAAGCTAATAGATCATGCAGCAAAAGTGATTGCAGTTTGTTACAACTATGTTGGGCCCATGTGCATAGTCATGTGCCACTAGTTCCTAACAACTAATTCCAAATTGATTTTCAACTAACTAAAATGAATTAGGAATTGTAATTGCGCCAATTGAATTATCATCTAATATCACGATCATATTAGGCAGTTCAACAATCGTTGTGAATTTGTGATTCATGATGAATTTCTAATATCATACAATATAAAGTAGGCTTAATAAATAATCACCCCTGTAAAAACTTGTAATGATATTTCATTTAGACATTCGAATTAATTCATGTTCTAATTGAACACCTCAATTCTTAATAAGTGTTCTAATAAATAGTTCTGATTCAAATTTCAAAAAATATTTTGACGCATATTTTCATATATCTATTAGGTAGTTAAGTTAATCACATAAAACATATCATCTTCTTTAATTATATGCATCAACCTCAAGTATAAAATGTCGGAAGTTTTACGACTTAATGAGGTGAATGCGTATAATAAAAGTAGATGACATATTTTATCTAGTTAAATTAATATTCAAAATTTAAATCGGAAGCGGCTAAGGGGAACACTTTATTAAAAGTTGAGGCGTTCAATTGAAACATGACTTAGTTCGAGTGTCTAAATGTAATATCCTAACAAGTTAATGGGTTGACTATGTATTAATCCCATAAAATAGAAGGAATATAATAATAGAATGCAAATGGAATCAAAAAGTGGCAAGAGTTATCCTACCAGGTTGACATCATGAAACTATACCTAGTGCCATAAATGTCTCAATGTTTTTTTCCAGTTAGGGTAGTATGAAAATCTCATCATGTTATTCTATGTTTCTCGTAAGAAATGCTTGCCATAATACTATAGAGGCAAACAAATTGTACATAGCAAATGAATTCTTGAAAATGGACATAAAGCATTATGACAATAAGAATTTTGCCAAAAGAACTTTTGACA
>JBCEWC010014425.1:0-14375 GCA_038996855.1 Solanum aculeatissimum
TGATGCTATGATGGCTTGATCGAGGGTCTTCGGGTCCTCTTTCGCCATGTCACATCTAGGTCCCCTATCCGGGTCTTGACATTTAGGAAAGTCTTCCCTTTTTTCTTATTCTTATTGTGCCTTTAGAGTTTGATAAGATGTTGCAATAACTAATGACGATTTCTAGATCATGCAGCCAAGGAGAGCTCCCTATCAAAGAGGCACTCCCGAACAACAAGTTCCTTTACTCCAACAAGATGATGGAGTGTCTCATGCGGTGTTTCTAGCCGCCTTTACTTAATTAGACTAAGCATTGGCTAACCAAGCCGACTGGGAAATGGTCATTCCTCCCCAAGTACCTACTCCGGACACTAGACTTTTTTGACTTCATACAAATGAACCTTTTAGAATTTCATTGTGGCAAGGTGGAAGAGGACCCTATTTAGGACGTTAAAGAGGCCTACCAGGTAGTTGCGATTATGGGTATCCCTTTGAAGGAGAATGTTGAGTTGTTGGCCTACCAACTTAAGGGGTAGCCAAGATTTGGTTTGAGCTATGGGCAGATGAGAGGAGACAAGATGCGGGTCTCATTTATTGGGAAGAGCTCACGTGCACCTTCTTGGATCGATTCTTCCCTATTGAGATAAGGGAGGTAAAGGTCTAAGGGTTTATCAATCTCAAGTAAGGGACGATGATTGTGAGGGAGTGTGCCCTCAAATTTACTAAGCTTTCCAAGTATGATCCCTTTATGTTGGCGGATCTGAGGTCTCGTATGAGCAAGTTTATTTCTGGTGTCTCCGATTTAGTCTCCAAGTAATGCAAAATAGCTATGTTAGCCAAGGAGATGGATATCTCTCGCTTGATGACTTATGCGGAGCAAATTGAAGAGGAGAAGCTTCAAGAGAGGGCAAGGGAGTCCAAGAGGGCTCATGTTGATTCTGGGAGGTACTCTCACCAAAGGAGTGGTTGTCACAAGTTCCAAGGTGGCCAAAGACACGGGCAAGGATCCGCAAACACTCCTCCCCAGATTTCAAAGGACAAAGGTGTTGCTTCTAAGGTGCAAAGTCCTAATTGCCCTAATGCGGAAGACTCCACAAAGGAGAATGCTTAGCTAGGTCTAATGCTTTCTTCACTTGTAGGAAGCTCGATCACCTTGCAAAAGATTATAGAAGCAGCGGTGCGAGGTCCCAAGGCCAAAAGGGTCAAGTTCAAGGTGCTGAAAGGACTAACTAGTTTTATGCTCTTCATTGTCACCAAGAGGTCAAGGAGGCTCTGGATGTTGTCACTAGTATGTTGGGAGTTTTTGATTATGATGCATTTGCACTTTTAGATTCGACAGCTAACTTGTCTTTTGTAACCCCATTTCTTGATAATAAATTTTGTGCATGTCCCGAAGTCCTCCTTGAACCCTATGAGGTAAGTAACCATGTAGGAGAGTCCATTGTTGCTCAGAGTCTATAGAAGGTGTCTTGTCTCTGTCTTGCATAAAGTGGTCTCACGTGATTTAGTTGAGCTTTCCATGGTAGACTTTGATATAATTCTCGGGATAGAGTGGTTACATGCTTCCTATGCTTCCATCGATTGTAAAACCGTAAAAGTGTCTTGTGCTCCCGAATCCCTTGAACTCAGCGTCCGTGGTAAGAACCTAGACCTGCAGCATGGGAAGATATAGAATTAGGGATGAGTACAAGAATATGCACCTAGTAGGCATCATTGGCTGATCGAGTGAAATAATATACTATATGAAACTCTATTACGGATGAAGGCAACTACCCTATAATCAATCCCATAACCCTAACCTAAATTGAATCTAGAACTCGATGCGGGTGCAAGGACCTAATGTCTATGCCTGTATGACACCCGAGACCCCATAAGATTGAGACATACATTCGCGCACAATATAGAATTGATAGATCATCACAGAATCCTTTAGAACTATCATAGAATCCCATAGAACCATAATAGAGCCCAACTCTCAACAACATTAGAACAAGGTCAACCGTATGTAGGTGTAAGGCCCTACTATCTAAGCCTGAACTCCCCTTGAGACCACATAAGCCCAGAAGGTATACCCATGCATAATCACGATGTAAGTAGGTCTATGCTTCCATAGATAATCAATCATGGGGCCTCGCCCCAACAGTTATATATCAATTGGGTCCTTGACCTTGTTCCAACATATGGCACTCGATCCATAATATACAAGCAGAATTGTAGGACTTATCCCCCCCGAGAGAAAGAATCCCTCTCGCATTGATGATGTGTCTTAACTCAGAATATCAATCACAGGGACTCACTCTAAAATGGAATTAGCGGGGTCCTCTAGCTAAAACTATGCTAGCGCACAGTCCCTAGAATCTGCATCAGTCACAAGGCATCAAAGTCGTGGCTGCTGGGACATAAGTTTGTGAGGAGAGTCATCTCGGACCCAGACTCTATAGAATTTGTCACCATAACTTAGACGATGATGGGGAGCATAATTTGGGATGAGATATCCAATGGTTACTAACTCAACTAGTATATCTGAATCTAGAATTTCAAAGTCATATCGTGCCCAGAGTCAACGTATGCAAAAACACTCACAATATGGGTATCCCTAAATACCACTATTCCTCTGATAACCATAATCCAACCTCCATCTCACATACACAGAATAAGAACCCAACAACTAACAACAATATAGAGGGTGTATATCACAGTGATCAGTATAAAAGTAGGTCCAACATGCTGTAACCCAACCCATCATAGGTAGCAAAGGTTTAAATCGATAACAATAGTGATATAATAAGTTTCCAAAAAAACTAGGACCAACAGGTGCACATCTAGCTAAAATCAAGCCACAGTACGACAAGAATTCAACAAGTAATCTCACAGTCAAATGTCTTCGTAATATCGGTAACATGCTCTCAGAGACAACGATATAGGTCAAAATACATACTTCTCTCACGACATCAACTCATATACATCCTATATTAGGCTCCTATATAATTATTAGCACCCAAAAATATCGAATTTACAACATTCATAGCCATTGACACGAGGTACTGGTCTATTGTAAAACATACTACACATACTGGTTACAACTAATTGGTAAAATCCATCTAAGTTCAGCATGCATATAATTACACTAAGTCTAAGGGTGGGGAAAGCCTATCCTACCTGCCTATCGTCGCCTTTATATCCAAATCACTCCCGCAAAGCTTTCCTTCTCTCAATGGCCTCTCGATTCTTCTCAACTATTAAAGATATAAATCACCACAACAACATGGTCAGGTTGGTTATATGTTTTTGAGAAAAAGGTTAAATTAGGCCAAAAGTTCCTAAAATGAGAAAAATTGGAAATTTGCTCAAAAGTTTGAATAAAAACCCAAAAAATGTTTCCCACGACAACCTGGGCCTAAAGCCAAAAAATCAGCCCAAAATGGACCCCAGAAAATTGAGAAAAGGCCCAATAAAAGGGGTGGCTCAAGTATGACATACGCAATAGAAGGGTGAGAGGGACAAAAATTGGGGTACTATTTCTTGGGAAGAGTTCAAGGATGCATTCCTAGACCGCTTCTTTCCGTTGGAGTTTAGGGAATCTAAGATGAAAGAGTTCATCAACCTTAAACAAGGAAATATGAGTGTGAGAGAGTATTCCCTCAAGTTTACCCAACTCTCCAAATATGTCCTGTTGTTGGTTACCAACCCCATTGGTAGAATGAGCAAATTTATGTCGGGGTTATCAGATTCACTTGTTCAAGAATGTCGGACTTCCATGTTAGTAAAGGAGATGGATATTTCGAGGCTCATGACTTATATAGAGCAAATTGATGAGGAAAAGATGATAAAGAGTGCAAGAAAATCAGAGAGGGCATGTTTTGATGAGGGTGGACCATCGTCTAATAAGACTTTGAAGCCTAGGAGTAAGAGGGAGAGGAACCTGATGTCGCTCAACCCTACATCACTAATGGATATAGAGGCGGTCATCATTAACATATTACCCAACTTTAGAGGTCAGGGTTAAATCCCATAGGGAATAATTTGTCAGTGATTGAGTAGAGCAAGGACCTACGGCTACTATATTTTGATTTTGCAAGCAAGTACCAAGCAAGAATTCTAACTAAATGGGGGGAGGACTAAGCTAACAACTACTCCTAATAAGAAAAATGCTAATAGGGCGAGGATTGATCAAGCAAGGGAGCAAATATAAGGAGCACAAAAATTAATCAAAACTCAATCGATCAATCACACTTACCATCAAATTGACTCTATGGGTAGGCTAGGTTTCTTGTAATCACCCCTAGGCTAGGAAGAAGGAGATGTTTCACAAGAGCCAACTATGACCTCTATGTGCTAATCACTCAAACATGCTAATGCTTGAGCAATTGGTAGAAGAATCACCTAAAGCCTTAACAATTGAGTCTGACTAAGGTACTCAATATATGAATCCATGGGTATCATACAAACTCTATAATACAACTACACATTGTCATGCAATAATCAAAGATATAACCTAAATTTAAGTTTGCAACCTCAAATCATATGCTAAACATGAAGGAAAGCATGAACCAAGACATCAATTGAATTCAACTAACTTTAGTTAAGAAGAACCCACTTGATTTTGCAAGTAAATCATCAACTAATCTTGAAAGCAAGAGAAATAATCAAGACCCATAAAAAAATTAGCATCCAAGATCAATTAAATCTACAAATTAACATTCAATAACAAGGAAAGAAAGAGTGAGTGAAAGATAATATAATTGAAGCCCACACTCTTCAATCCACTCAAGGATTTGTAGGGAACTTTCTCTAAATCCTCATCCTAAACTAAAATCTACACTAGGGTGTGTTGTTCTCTAAGGATGTATGAATATAGATGGAGGAATCACAGAACATTACCCCTTCACTTGTTAGGGTTAGAGTAACTTTATAGTTGAATTAGGACTAATGATTGGAGAATTCCACATCATCCCTTGGAGCTTGGGTGGCTATAAGATTTAGGCGATGATTTTGTGCTTTGCCGATCAAATTTTGTGATTCACTGAACTTTTCTAGGCATCACCCTTTTTATCGTAAGTTTGAGGTCCTGAACACTACAATATTACATGGTCTGCTTGCATATTCAGTGATACATTGAATGTGTTGGCGATGTAGACTCTGACCAATTTTCTATTGAGACTCAGGGATTAGGATACTATAATGTTAGGAGGTACTATTGCACCTTAGCGGTTTGCTGACTTTTTGTACGTTTTTGCTCATGTTCCAAGTTCTGTCAAATATTGTCCATTTGTGCACTTTTAGTTCCATTCTTGTCATAATACATGAAATTTAGTCAATTATTGGAGCACAATAGGACACTTAGGGCAATGTTTCTTTCATTTCTAAGATCAAAATGAGTCCAATATATGGACTCCTCAAAACCCCTATTCTATTTGTGAAAAGTGTGGTAGAATGCATCTAAAAGAGTGTTTGATGGGACTTTGTCACGACCCGAGAGTAAGGCCTAGATGTGACTCAACGAAGAAGAACCCGAGAGTCCTCTATCAATCCATCATAGCATCATCACACACATCATCGATTCAGATGCGTGTATAATAAACAAATAACACATAAGTCTAAGGGATTCCAGAGCTTTGGACTCAAGCTATGGGGATGTTTCCGAGAATGGGATAAGCATGAATCACATAGCACATAGCACATAGCAATTACGTTCTAAGGGCGGGTAAGTATGACTCAAGCATGGGGGCAAGCAGGGTTAGGGACTTTCCACATAAGCACATTCCTAAACATATCATATCATACTAGCATAAATAGAAACGAAAAATATGACATAAGGTACCATCACTCAACATAGGTAACCATATCATTTCAAGTATCATATAACATAACGTTCAATAGATTCGATATGTCCAACAATGCCTCTACATAGGATAAAACGGCTTGACATAATCCGGGCTCACCCTCAAGTCATAAAGTAAAAAAACATAAATAAAGACATATGTAGAAGAAATGGGATGTTGCCCTTGAAACATAGGGCTCACCATAAGCAACACTTTGAATCTTACCTAGATGTCCAACGGTGGAAGGAAATCATCTCTAGTCCCTACATGGTAAGAACATATAGACAAAGAGTATGGGTTGACACATAATAATGCACTAAGGATGCGGGCATGCAATGCGTATGAACATGGGCCTACAACCTACTAGATGACAAGGGCACATACATAGAAGGGGAATATAGGAGAGGATAGTGTATCAATATGCCATGAAACCATGATGCATGAAATGCCATAATGCTTATAGTATAGGGGATGTGACCATAACCAACATCCAAACTCATGTGAGCTACAACATGAACTTGTCCAACGAGGCCTCCCATCGGATTAGAGAAGATTACTTGCCAAAGGTAATATACACTACAACTTACAACCCGGTCATTTTGATGTGATGGACACCTTCCTTGTGACTCGATCATTTTATAAGGATTTCCATAACATATCATATCATATCATAGCATACCTTACGGGCCTCCCATTTTAGTAGCATGACCTGTGTTGGCACATAGTTTCAGGAAAGGTGTGGGACCCTTGGGGATAGCCTACTTACTACTCCAATCCTTCTCGGTACTAAGTCGTCACCCCATAAGAATACATATACATATACATGCTTTCAAAATAGAACGGAAACACTTGACTTCGTAATCATGCATAATTAGGCTTAAAGGCCAAATCACTTGCTTTACTTTCATGTATATGGGACCAAAGGTCAAACACATTTCATAATCATGCTTTATTGGGCTAAAAACCCAAATACACTTTCATGTCAAACTGCATGCATAAGCGTAGTTCCATACTTGTCATATCATATTATATTAGTGTAAACACCCATGGTTGCTCAAAGAGCCATATCATAGACATTATGTGATCACATTCTTGTCATAACCCATACTTGTTCAAAGTCATAGTCATAAACATATTTGGGACTTAACCCACGTCATATTCTTCATGAAATCTATGTTTATGCATGCAAATGCCATGATTGATAATGAGAATAGCATGGGTACTTGAATTCATAGTTTACATCCAAATCAAGAAGAATTCATAAGAAATTCAATGTTAAACCAATAATTAAACCTTAATTTAACATTAACCCATGCATAGTAAGGGGACATGCATACTTGTACCATCTTGAATCAAAGTAATTCATCAATTAAGGTCTTAATTAATCTTAAAATCATTAAATAATAACAACCCACACTTCAATTGCCCTAAATCATCCTTAAATTAAAATATGCATTTCAAGAAAATCATAATTTCATCAAAAATTGAGAAAGG
This sequence comes from Solanum aculeatissimum, assembly GCA_038996855.1. NCBI lineage: Eukaryota > Viridiplantae > Streptophyta > Magnoliopsida > Solanales > Solanaceae > Solanum > Solanum aculeatissimum. Next base: position 7,296 of record JBCEWC010014425.1, read on the forward strand.
AATTTTGGGTCTTCAGGGTTGAAAGAGGAACCATGAATCAAACCCACATACCTTGAGTTTAACAAGAAGGTTGAGAAGATTCTGATGAGAATTTGAATTTCTCCCAATTTTAAGCTTGGTCTTCAATGGTGGATGAGAGAAATTGAGAGAATTTGGGAGATAAATTTGAAGGCTTGAATGAATAAAAGGGGATTAGGGTTTAATTTAGGGGTTTTAGGAAACATTAGAAAGGCTAAAACGGCCCTAGGAACAATAAAACTTACCAATTCACCATAATAAAATAGAGCAATTAACTGAAACAGTCGCTAACAGAAGCATACTCACAGTCCGTGTAGTGGTTCACGGACCGTGAACCCTATCGTGTGACATCACTTGGTTCAAGTCTTAGCTTGAAATTTTAGACAACTTTCTAGATCACTTCACGACAGGACTCGCGGTCCATGAAGCTCCACACGGACCGTACACTTGTCTGTGGAGCTTCACTTAGTCTGGAGTCCCGACCTTGGCATCTCATGAGTTTCTGGACCACTCCATGGAGGCCTTCACGGATCGTAAGGCGTCACACGGATGGTGAGGTGGTCCGTGGAGCCTTACTTGGTTCAGGCCTCGATCCATCCCCTAGCCCTACTTTCTGGATCAACCCTCGGACACCCTCGTGGGTCATAAGCCTTCCCATGGCTCGTGACCCCTCCCGTATGGCCCTGCCTTAGCCAACTTGACCTCCCTTTTCCAGAACACTTTCGGCCACGGATATTCCCACCAAAATGGCCATAAATTCCACTCACTAACTCTGATTTGAGTGAAATCAATTGCCTTGTGAAGATAACTCGAAGAGCTTTGTTTGTATAGGTATAGTCTACACAGTTCGCCTCGTACCAAGAGATATAACCATTCAAAGTCAGTCCTTCTACACGATTTCATACAAAACTCTCCCAATACGATTCTCTTGAATACAACCACTTAAATAGAACTCTTGGTCATCACTACACAACCATAACAAGTTCAAAACAGACCTTAATCCACTAGTACAAAGTTCAAATTTTTTTGGATCATTACATCATCTCCCACTTGGGAACATTCGTCCTCGAATGAGCTAGTCCACGTCTTAAGGAAATCAATCAAGTAAGAAATATTTTCATCATAACTTATAACGGATCATGCATCATTTTCAAAGCCATTTAAAATTTATGTCAAAACATCATTGAAATCATTTTCATGCTCATGTATGCATGCAATGTTATAAAACTCAAGAATTTAAAGAATTAGGACCATTAGAAGGATAGAACCTAGTACCTTAGGCTTGAGTAGATTTGAAACGATAGGGGTATTTCTCCATCATGTCCGCCTCTGCTTCCCATGTAGTTCTCTCCACTTGTTGGTTCCTCCAAAGCACCTTAACCGAAGCCACCTCCTTGTTGCGAAACCGCTTCACTTGCCTATCCAAAATTTCAACCGGTACCTCTTCATAAGTTAAATTCTCCTCAACCAACACACCCTCCAAAGGTGTAATTTCCATAGGGTCACCAACCAATTTCCTCAACATCAAAACATGGAACACCGCATGAATAGAGCTTATCTCTGGAGGCAAGTCCACCTATAAGCCACATTGCCAACCCGTTCAACAACCTCATATGGTCCGAAGTACCGAGGGCTCAACTTGCCCTTTTTACCAAATCACATGACACCTTTCATAGGAGATACCTTCACATAAACCCAATCACCTAATAGAATTCAAGATCCCTTTTCCTAACATCTGAATAGGACTTTTGGCAACTTTGAGCCATCCTCAATCTCTCCCTAATCAACTTCACCTTTTCTATGGCCTCAACCACCAAATCCGGGCCTAACAATGCCACCTCACCTATCTCAAACCACCCCACTGGGGATCTATATCTTCTACCATACAAAGCTTCGAACGGGGCCATACCAATGCTAGCATGGAAACTATTATTATAGGCAAACTCAATAAGTGATAGATGATCATTCCAATTTCCTTTGAACTCCAACACACAAGCCCATAACATATCCTCCAATGTTTGAATCGTTCTCTTGACTTGTCCATCGATTTGGGGATGGAATGTCATGCTCAATTTGACCTTAGTACCAAGTCCCTTTTGAAAAAACCTCCAACAATGAAAAGTAAATTGAGTACCACGATCCAATATAATAGACCTCGATACACCATGCAACCTCACCAATTATCGAATGTACAATTTAGCATACTCCTAGACACTATAAATAATTTTGGCCGGTAAGAAGTGAGCTGACTTAGTCATTCGGTCAACAACAACCCATATTGAGTCAAATTGTTTATGAGTACGAGGAAACCCAACCATAAAATCTATATTCACATCTTCTCACTTCTAAGTAGGAATCTCAATGTGTTGGGCCAAGCCACGGGGCCTCTGGTGTTCCGCCTTCACTTGTTGAAAATTTGGATATTCCAACACGAATTTGGCTATGTCTTTCTTCATGCCATGCCACCAATAAAACTTCCTCAAATCTTAAAGCATCTTAGTGGATCCTTGATGAATAGAATATTGGGAATTATGTGCTTCACTCATGATCATCTCCTTTAGACCAACAACATCGGGAACACACAATCAGTTTTGATACCGTAGCACACCTTCTTTCCCTTAGGAGAAAACCTCCACCATTCCTTTGGCAACCAATTTCTTTAACTCCACCAAGGAAGGATCTAAGTCTTGCTTCACCTTAACACCAACCACCACCGAAGACTTGAACTTGTATTGAACAAAAATATCACCATTTTCTAAGTCGGCTAATCTAACACCCAATCTAGATAACCGGTACACATCCTTCACTATCTCCTTCTTCCCTTCATCCACATAGGACACACTTCCCATAGATAGCCTACTAAGGGAGTCCGCCACAACATTTGCCTTATCAGGATGATAAAGAACACTCAAGTCATAATCCTTGATAAGATTCAACCATATCCTTTGTCTCACGTTAATATCTCTTTGGGTGAACACATATTGCAAACTCTTGTGATCGGTGAAAATATCCACGTGAACCCAATATAGATAATGTGTAACGATCTGAAAATTTTTGAAATTCATAATGGTTGGTCCAGGTTAGTGTTAAACTGGTCATGGTTGAGTTTTGGTAGCCACGGGCTGTAATTAAGTGACCGGATTCAAAAAGGATTATTTGGTGAAGTTGTAAGGCCGGTTGGGCAGTGGAGTTTGAAAAGGCATATCTTTTGGCATAGGATGAACTGTGTGGGATTCTTTATATCAAATCAAAGCTCTTTGAGTTATCTTCACAATACAACTATTTTTACTCAATTCAAAGTTTGTATGTGAAAGTTATAGTACTTGCGGTGAGACTGCCCATAATTGGAAAGACACTGGGAAAAGATTCTGGAATGGAGTCTAAGGGCTGGACCACATACCGTTTGGTGGTCCACAGTCCATGGGGGTGCTCGTGGGTTTGTCCAGTTTTCTCTTAGGGCTTGAGGACCAGGCCATGGACCAAGTGTGATCCCACAAACCACCCCACGGTCCGTATGACCATTCACGGCCCGTGAGGGGTCCCGTGAAGTAATCCAAAGAGTTGACCAAGGTTCGGGGATGGACTACGGACCAAGTGATGCTCCACGGACCAGTACACGGTTCGTGTGCAGCTACACAGTCCGTAAGGCCCCTCGTAAAGTGATCCAGAAAGTCCCCCGAGAGTTATGGCCGAAGCTGAGGCCAAGTGATGTCCCACGGACAAGTTCACGGACCGTGAACCTGTAGATGGCCACTGTAGGCCTTCTATGATGCACTGTTTTAGTGATTTAGTCTATTTCATTAATGGTTAATTCATAATTTAATTAGATTCTATTCCCCTTTTTAGGCTTTCTAAGGTCTCCTAACTCCCCTAAATCAAACTCTAATCCTTTTTCATCCATTCTAACACTCTTAAATTCTCTCCAAAATTATCTCAATTCTCTTGACCTCCAATGATGAAAGCTTGAAGAAATTTTGAAAAATTCATCTTTCTTGTAATTCCATTCAATTCTCTTGATTAATTGTAAGGTATGTGGGTTTGATTCATGGATTCCCTTTAATCCATGAAGACCCAAGAACCTTCCTCTTTAAATTATGATTTTAAGCTTTCTTTAATTGTGGGTTCTTTAAATTTTTGAGTATTTAATTGAATTGAGTTGTGGGCTGTAGAAATTAGGTGATTTAAAGTTGATTTGAGTTTGAATTCTATGAAGTTTCAATGGATTTGATGAAGGTCAAGTTATGCATGTCCCCTTTACTCTTGAACTATGCATGCGCTGTATTTTAATGATGGTTTAAGTGTTGATTTGACTTGAATTTCTTATGGACTACTCTTGATTTGAATTTAAAGTATGAATTCTTGTACCCATGCTATTGTCATTATCACTCATGGCATTTGCATGCATGATCATGGATTTTGATGAAGGTTATGATGTGGGCTAAGTCCCAAACATATTTATGACTATGATTTTAAACAAGTATGGGTTATTACAAGAATATGATCACATAATGTCTATGATATGGCTCTTTGAGAAATATGGGTCTTTACACCAATATAATATGACAATTTATGACAAGTATGGAGATACTCTTACGCATAAGATTTGACATGAAAAAATATTTGGCTTTTTAGCCCAATGAAGCATGATTATAAAAAGTATATGACTTTTGTTAAGTATGCATAAGAGTAATGAAAGTGATTTGGCTTTTAAGCCCAAGTATGCATGATTTGATGTTCAAGTGTCAAGTTTCCATTTTAAAAGCATGTATATGTATATGTATTCTTGTGAGATGATGACTTAGTACCGAGAAGGATTGGAGTAGTAAGTGGACTATCCCCAAGGGTCTCACTCATTTTCCGAAACTATGGGCCAACATAGGTTGCTACCAAAATGGGAGGCTCGTAAGTTATGCTTTGATATGATATGGTAAGATATGCTATGTTAAGTAAATCCTTCCGAAATGGTCGGGCTGTAAGGAAGGTTGCCATCACACCAAAATGGGAGGCTCCTAAGGTGTGGTGTAGATTACCTTTGTCAAGTAATCTTCTCCGATCCGATGGGAGGCCTCATCGGGCAAGTTCATGTTATAGCTCACATGAGTTTGGATGTCGGTTATGGTTCTATACCCTTTATACTATAAGCATTATGGCATTTCATGCATCATGATCATCATGGAATATTGATATATTATTCTTTCTTATATTCTCTTCTATGTATGTGCCCTTGTCATGTAAGTTGTTATAGGCTCATGTGCACACGCATTTGCATGCCCGCATACTTAGTGCTTTATTATGATAACCCATACGCTTGTCTACATGTTCTAACTATGTAGGGACCGACGATGAACTCTATCTACCATTGAACGATGAGTGATCTCTTTGAAGCTAATTGCTTGTGATGAGCCCTCTATCCAAGGGCAATATCTACTTTCCTCTTCCTTGTATTGTTTTTACTTTCTTTCTTATGACTTGAGGGCGTGCCCGGATTATGTCAAGACCCCGCTCTATCTTATGTAGAGGCTATATTGGACATGTTAGACTCTTGTACATTGTATTATGCTTATTTGGGATGTTATGACTATTGGAATGTGTTATGGAAATGATGTTCCAATTATGCTTTTGATTATGTTAATGGACTTGTGAATGTTGGGAATATGCTTATATGGAAAGTCCCCTATTTCGGTATGCTACCATAGCTTGAGTCCTATTTACCCGCCCCTTAGAAATACTTTTTATGTGTTATGTGATTCATTCTTATCCCATTCTCGGCAACATCCCCATAGCTTGAGTCCAAAGCCTCATTTCCCTTAGAATTATGTATTATGTGTTTATTTTTCCACGCTTCCAAACCGATGATGTGACTAATGATGCTTTGATGGCTTAATTGAGGACTTTTGGGTTCTCCTTTCCCATGTAATATCTATTCCCCACTTCTGGATCATGACAAAGATGGTATCAAAGCCCTAGGTTTGTAAATGATCCTTGGAGTTCAACATGCCGCGTCAATTAGAGTCTGGTTTATGGGTGTTGTAACAACCCGAAAATTTTCAAAATCTACTTATGCTTGGCATTATATGATTTAATACAAGCCATGGTTGAGTTTTGGTAGCCACGGGTTGAGTTTAAGTGGCCAAATGCAAATTGGGCTAGAAAGTGGCCTAGAGGGACAGTTTTGATAGTCAACTTCAAATAGTAATAACTTTTGATGTAGGATGAACCATGTGATCTAACACATATAAAATTGAATCTCGTTGAGTTAGCTTTGCAAAAAAAGTGGTTTCACTCAATTTTGATATCGAATGAGGGAGATATGGCCCAAACAGTGAAACTGTCTAAAATTTGGAAGCCATTGGAGATAGGCTAAGAAACATGGCCAAGGACATTTTCATGGACCGTTAAACATTGAAAGGTCTGTATAGTGTCTCGTGTGATGTTCCAGTGAGCTTGGGAAGGCTTGGAACCACCCCTAATCCAAGTATAGGTTGACGGGACCTTTAACGGGTCATTTGGCATTTAATGAGCCGTCAACTATCCCGTGAAGTTGGACAGTGTCTAGGCCAAGGCTTGGGCATGATTTTCGAGTTTAAGGGAGGTTAGATGGTAGGTGAAATGGGTCATCTCACCTTAGACGGTCCATTTGGTTGCTCGTAAAACGTAACAGAAAGTCCTCCGAGAGTTCACGCGTAGATTTGGCTAAGTTCATCTTGACGACATGGTAAACGGTCCGTGAGACTGTTGACAGCTCGTGAACAGTTTTGGGAAGTGTTGCAGTGAGCTCGTTTTGGCTCAGAGTTGGAAATTTGGTTAAGTGCAACTTGACGGCATGGTAAACGGCCGGTGTGACCATTTGACGCCACTGTAGCTTCCGTTTGGGTGTTGGTTTCAGTGAAAGGTTCCGGTTTATTAATGGTATTTTCATGATTTAACATTTTCCTAAGCCCCCTTTTGGTCCCGTAAGATATCCTAAACCCCTAAATCATCCCCCAAACCCTATTTCATCCATTAGAACTCTCCTACACTCTCTCTTGCAATATTAAGGCTCTCTTGACCTCCATTGAAGCT
>JBCEWC010014426.1:0-14374 GCA_038996855.1 Solanum aculeatissimum
TAGGTTAAGGGGGTTTAGGGGACCTTAGAAAGTCAAAAAGAGGCATAGGGATTAATTAAATTATGAATTAACCATTAGTGAAACGGACTAAGTAACTGAAAAATAGTGTCACACGGTTGGCTTCAGGGAACCGTTTACTGGTACACGGTCCGTGTACTAAACCGTGAGACCTTTTTTGGTTTCATCTTCGGCTCAAACTCTCGGGGACTTTCTAGATCACTTCAAGAAGGGGGGTCACGGGCCGTGTACTTAGCCCAGAAACGAACCCCACACCTTGGCCAACTCTCTGCCCCACTTGACAGACCACCAAACGGACTATTTGGAGTCTCATGGACCGTGGGGTGGTCCGTGGGACTTCACTTGGTCTATGAGGTGGGTACTGAACTCACTGGACTATCACACGGACCCTCACACGGACCTTGGATCCTCACACGGTCCGTGGTCCTATCCTTGGGCCATTTTCAAGGCCTATTCCCAGCGTCATCCTAATTACAGACAGTCTCACTATTTTGGCCATAACTTTCTCATACGAACTCCAAATTGAGTGAAACTAATTGCATTGCGAAGATAACTCAAAGAGATTCAATTTGATATGTAGTATCCTATACAGTTCATACCATACCAAAAGTTATGCTTCCTTAAAGTACACTACCCAAATGGCCTCTCTAGGCCACCAAAAGGTCCAGTTTGCATTCAGACACTTAAACTCAACCCATGACTACCAAAACTAAACCATGACCAGTATAACATCATACAATACCAACCATAAGAAGTTTCAAAAATTTTTGGGTCGTTACATTTTTCCTTTGAGAAAACACTTGGCTAAGTATATATTTTGGCCTATAGAGATTAGGATACTTTAGTCCTAAGGAAATCAACTAACCTGGGAAGATTGGAGATGAAGAACCCTTGAAGAATTATGAAGAAATGATGAAGAAACTCTTAAGAACAGACCCTTGGGTATAAAAACACAAGTTTTTGGTCAACTTTCTTAAAGTGCCACATGTCCTATAGTGATAAGGCAGTGTGCACGTCTGTCGTAGAATATCCATAACCGTTTACTCCAAAGTCGTATTGATGAGTCATTTGTTTTCTCAGAAACTAGACTCAAATACCTTTCATTTGATAGGTTTTAGGTCTTCTAAATCCTTCTATATTAGTGTAAGGACCCAAACTTCGTGAGACCTTTTTTATGCTTAAAATCAAGTTTTCGGAAGTGTGTGGCCTATGGAGTACTTGTGTATGGCTTGGTGTGTGGCTTAAGAAAGGATTTTAGGCTTGGTGGTCTTCCAAGGCACCTTCCATGAGCTGTGTGGCTCACCATTGGGCGTGGAAGGGGCCCTTGGTAAATGCCCCAGCCTTCAAGCTAAGAAATTGGCTAAGGCAGGCCACCAGGAGACCCTACACGGGTCGTGTAGCCTCAAACAAACGTTAAGGGTGTCTCGTGTGGCCTACCACAAGCCGTGGTGAGGTGTCTCGTGAAGCTCTCTTCCCAAAATTTTATTCTAAGTATAGAATTATCATCTCAAAACTTGGTGCCTTCATATGGATGCTCATACGGTCAGTGTTGCATCACAAGGATCGTTACACCTTCAGTGGAAGTGCCCTTGACCTGAAAATTTTCTGAGGTTCCTCTCACGGACCCTTCACATGAGTCGTGTGGCTCCTTAATGGGGCCCTTGGACACCTTTTAAGACTCATTTCATTAATACCTATCTTAAGCCCCCAAATCAGATATTATTCATTCAATCACTCTTATTCCTCTTTCAAACTCTCAAATTCAAATCTTAAAATACTCTCTACAAGTCTTGTGACTGAAGATTCTATAAAGGATTCAAGGAGGGCCTTTTTCTTAAATCGATTTCTTCTAGTCATCTAAGGTATGTGAGATTGATTCATTATACCTTTTCAATCATGAAGACCCCAATCTCTTGTTTCTCAATTTTTATGAATTTTAAGCTCACTTGAACATGGGTCTTTTTAAATTAGTGTTGATTTTATTAAATTGAAAGATGAGTTTTGCTTAATTGTTAATTTTAAAGTTATTTAAGCCCAATTATGACGAATTACATTGATGTTATGAAGGTTTAACTATGCATGTCCCTTTAATCTTTCAATCTATGCATGGGTAGTCTAAATTATATTTTAATTATAGAGTTTTTTATGATTTAAGTATGAATCTTTCTTATTTTGATGCCCATGTTATTCTCTCATCATTCATGGCACTTGCATGCATGAGAATTGACTTTATGAAGCTTATGATGTGGGCTAAGACCCAATGATGTATATAACTATGTTTTCAAGTAAAGTATGGGTATGACAAGCATGTGATCACATAAACGTCTATGTTGTAGCTCTTTGAGAAATTATGAGTGTTTACACCAATATGAATGAGTATGAAAGAGCTATTCCTAAGTATGAATTATGAGTTGAAGTATGATTTGGCTTTTTAGCCCGAATGTGCATGATTATGAAAAGTGATTTGACCTTTAAGACTAAGTATGCATTGTTATGATTTGAAAGACTTATTCTCTTTTAAAAGCACCTATATGTATATGTATTCTCGTGGGATGATGACTTAGCACCGAGTGGTTTGGAGGCAGAGAGGGTTATCCCCAAGGGTCCTCACTCCTTTCCCATAAATTATGTGCCTAACATACGTTCATGTATGCCCCTTTTTAGGGATGATTATATATAGATCTACCTTTGGCAAGTAGGTCACCTCTTTATCCATTGTGGGGTAGACGACGAGTTCCAAGTTATAGATCACTTGGTCTTATGTCGGTTGAGGTCCCATCTCCTCTATGTTATGTTTACTATGACATTCATGCATCATGAATTTCATGGCATATTGATATTTATTCTTTCCTATATACTTATTTCTATATATATGTGCCCGTGTCATCTAACATTGATTTACAGGTTATTCATGTTCATATGCATTGTATGCCCGCATACTTAGTACATTCAAATGTACAAACACATACTTTTTTGCCTCATGATCTAACCATATAGGGACTGGAGACTATGATTTTTCACCTCTTGATGACTAGCTTGATTGACAAAGAGTTGCTTGTGGTGAGTCCTATTATCTAAGGACAAGCCACCTCCTATCTACCTTTTTATGTTATGATATTTATGTCTTTACTTTGAGGGTGAGCCCGAAATATGTCTTGGCCCCATCTTATTCTAGACTAGAGGCATTGTTGGACATCATGAAGTCTTTCGTACGAATATGTTATGTATATGTTTGGGATGTTATGTTGCTTATAATGATATGGATATGATGATGTATGGAAATGTGGAAAGTCCTAAGTCCCTTCTATCCCCATAGCGTGAGTCATACTCCCATGAATAGGACTCTACTTAACGTGGTATGTTGGAATCCGAGGATCATTTTAAAACCTTAGGGCTATGATACCAAACTTCTCATGACCCGAGCATAGAGCCTAGGAGTGACATGGAAAATGGGAACTTGAGAGTCCCCAAACAAGCCTTAGAGCATACATAAGCACATCATCAGTTTAAAAGTGCATAATTATACATTAAACGCATAATTCAACGGGGTGGGTATGAATGGCTCACGCTATGGGGATATCATAGGGATAGGGATTGACATGTCGTTTTGGAACTAATGGAACCATCAAAATCTTATTCCAAGGTCATTTTCTAGGATTTTGTTAGAAAACTTATTTTTGCAGCTATAACTCCTTGTTAACTTGAAAACTTCCATAATTCTCAATCAAAACAACCCACAACCATTCCAACAACCCAAATAAGTCATAAAAGGTCTGAGGTCACCATACAAAAGCTCAAATCAATGGAATCACCATAGAAATATAGAAATGAACCAGAGGGTCATTACATAAACTCATTCCTAGGCTAAAATAGGGGAAAATTAAACTTCACAAAAAAATGCACAGTAATAAACCCAAGGTGCGGTGCGTCTCTACTCCTGCCAAGAACAAAATTTTCCATATTCAAATAAGGGCAATTGGGACATATCCCAATACAAAATACAACCATTTTCCCCCCTAATCCTTTCATAAAAACTCCCAAATTCCTTTCAAATTCATCCAAGGTTCCTCCTTCAAATTCCATCAAGTTTCTAGGGTTCAAGGATCTTCCATCAAAGAATAAGCATCAAGGTGATTCAACAAGATTCTTCAAGTCTTCTTCCATCTATTTCAAGGCCTTAAGGTATGTGGATTCTTCTTCTATGGGTTCTTCCATCCATAGAGCCTAAAATTCCCTTTCAATGAAATTGCCTAAGACTAAAAAACATTTTTACTCCATTTGGGTTATTGTTGATAGGATGATGAAATTGGCTCATTTCCTACAGTTAAGATAACCTATGGTGCCGAAGATTATGTTAAATTGCACATCCATGAGTTAGTTAGATTACATCGGGTTCTATTGTCTATCATTTCGGATCGTGGTGCTCAATTTACTTCACACTTTTGGAGATCTTTCCAAAGAGGCCTTGGTACTAAACTAAAGTTTAGCATGGGCTTTCAACCACAAATAGATTATCAAGCCGAAAGGACCATTCAAACTCATGAGGATATTCTTAAGGTTTGTGTGTTGGAATTTAAGGATAGTTGGAATGAGCAACTTCCATTCATTAAGGTTGCTTACAATAATAGTTACCACTCTAGCATCGAGATGACACCGTTTGAGGCCTTGTATGAGAGGCATTGTAGATCCCCAGTTAGATGATTTGAAGTGAGAGAAATGGCTTTGATAGGTCCAGATTTGGTTATGGAAGTTTTGTAGAAGGTGAGGTTGATAAGTGAGGAATTGAATATGTCTCAAAGTAGACAAAGGTCTTATTCCGGCATTAGGAAGAGATATCTTGAGTTTAAAGTGGATGATTGAGTGTACTTGAAGGTATCACCCATGAAGGGTGTAGTTTGGTTTGGAAAGAAGGGAAAGTTGACCCCTAGGTATGTTGGGCCTTATAGAATCTTGAGACGAATTTGAAGGTTGCTTATGAGTTAGAGTTGCCTATGGAGATGAATATGGTTCATCTGGTCTTTCATGTGTCCATGTTGAGGAAGTGTGTAGGTGACCAAAACTCTATTGTGCCTATGGAGGTTGTAGGTATTTAGGAAAATTTAACATATGAAAAAGTTATAGTTTAGATATTAGGTAGACAAGTGAAGTGATTGAGGAACAAAGATTTAACATTCGTTAAAGTCCTTTGGAGGAATTAACAAGTTGAAGGTGCTACTTGGGAAGGGGAAGAAGACATGAAGAAGTGATATCCTTATATTTTCCACTCAATTCAAGTTTAAGTTAATAAGTTAATCCTATCCATGTTGTCAATTCATGTAATTTAACCCTTCTATATCATGTTCCATGCATACATACTCATGGTAACATATTTTGATGGTACTTAATGCATAAGTTTGAAATTTCATGAAAGTAATATTTAATTTACATTGATGCATTCATATTGGGCTGAAATATGTTTAATCACTCTTCTCAAGTGTATTTTCATCACGTTTGAATATTCCCAAGGAGGAGATATTGTAATACCTTCCAATCGATTCAGAATGTTCTTATGGTAGAATTCTTGAATGTTGTAAAATTCGTACATTTTCCAAAAAATCCAAGTTCATATTCTTTTTCGGAAAGGTAAAATTGTGTAGGAAAAGGGTCTCCCTCGATTTTTAGGTCAATTGTATAGAAAAATAATTTTTCAATTGATTTTTCACTAATTAGAAAAGTATGTGACCTCTTCACATCGCAGAGAGGGTTCAAGATAGTACAAAAGTGGCCTAAACTCATTTATAGGTCAAAATAGGGGAAAATTAAACTTTCTGAAAAAATGCACAATAATGAACCTAAAGCGTGATGCACCTCTTCTCCCGCCAAGAACAAAATTTTGAAATTTTTTTCAGATTCAAGTAAGGGCAATTGGGACATATCCCAACACCTATATAGATGAAAATCCTAAAAAATTCAGCTATTTTTAGCCCTAATCCTCTGATAAAAACTCCCAAATTCCTCTCAAATTCATCCAAGGTTCCACCTTCAAATTCCATCAAGTTTCTATGGTTCAAGACTCTTCCATCAAAGGATAAGCATCAAGATGATTCAACAAGATTCTTCAAGTCTTCTTCCATCTATTTCAAGGTCTTAAGGTATGTGGATTCTACATCAATGGTTTCTTCTACTCATGGAACCCAAAACTCCCTTTCAATGGAATTTCTTAATTTCAAGGCTTATTCCTTTACGGGTACATCTTATTATTACTCCAATACATGAATTATGTTGGAAACAATCATTTTATTGGTTTGAATGTTCATGAAAGCTTATTGAGGATTTATATTATGATTTTCTTTATGATGTTAAATCTATGTATGTTATGATGCCATGAAAGAATATAAAAGGTTATGGATTTTAAGATAAATTTTATGATACCCAAATTAGGAGGTTTACCAAAATGATGGTGGGTTGCTTGAATGTTTTCAAATGATCATGTTTTGCTTCATTCATGTCTTATACTCTTGAATTTCATGATTTTAAGCTTATATGTATAGGCCCACCTGGTTTGATTACGTTTATAGACAAGTCTCTTATGTTGATGATATGTTTTGTGGAAAGTTATGCAAGACAAGTATATTATGATTATTTATAGGCTTCCATGTATATGATGAGTTCATGAAAAATGCTTTGCATAGCAAGATTAAGAAGCCTATTTATGCTATGTTCCACCCTCTTGTGAAAGGAAAATGCTCACTTCAAGGGGTAAACAATGATAATGAGATACTCCTACTATGCTAATATGCCTAACAAGTTATTCAAGTCATAATTTCACTTATGCTTAAGTTATGTATTCAGTGGGACTATACTTAGCACCAAATGAGGCTTAAAGTGGGGTCTCAACCCAAGGGTACTTATATAAAGTTGTAGTCTCATAACTATGTGCTACCATAGGTTTGTATTATTTTCCCTAAATGGGCTCTTACTAGTGGATCCAACTAGGTCAAGTTACCCATCAAGGCGGGGTATGGTTTACCTTTGCAAGTAAACCTCTCCTTTTCTGATGTAGAGGCAATATCGGGATTCCATATTATAGCTTGTATGGTCTTATATATCGGTTAAGGTCTCCTCCCACATATGTATACTATGTCATGAGTTTTACTTATCTTTCATGTATGTTTTCACTAAGGCATTGGTCATTCATGTCATATTGAGCTTATTATCTTTGTATATGATTATGCATTTTGATTATTTTGGCTTATGATCTCTTGCTGCATTGCATCCTGCATACTTAGTACATTTCAAGTACTAACGCATAGTTTTTGCCTACATAATCTAACCATATAGGGAAAGGAGCTCATTTTCATCCACCTCCACATTGCTAGTTAGTTTTCTTGAAGGCTTGCTTGTGGTGAGCCCTCCATTTCGAAGACAATAACCATTTTCTATCTTGCTTATATTAAGACTTTATTATTTTTGGTTATCTACTTTTGAGGGTGAGTCTAGGATGTGTCTTGGCCCCGGTCCCACTCATGTTTCGAGGTATTATTGGATAATTTGATATGTATGACTCTTATGAAGCTTATGTATCTATGGAAATTTCCTTTAGTCCCTATCTTTTATATGATATTGTTTGATGTTGATGACATGTGATGACTTTCCCTAAGTACCTACTCCCCATAGAGTGTGTCCCATGATCCTTTCCCCCTTAGTCTGTGTATTGAGATTGTATGATGAGACTCTTTAACCCTCATCCCAATAGTTTGCATCCTAAGTCCCGAATCCCCCTTAGTTTTATTGAATGGTTCTTGAACTAGGTTTCCACAACCAAGGATTTGCTTATGTATGCAATGAGGTTTGTTTAGGGAAACGTAGGCTCCCTTTTGTCATGTCGCACCTAGGCCATAGGCTTGTGTCGTGATAGTACAAACCTGGATCATATTCCCCTGGTGTTGCAAATAGTTACAGTAGTCAGACACACCTTCATATTGTATAGTTTGCCATCTACCAATAGTCATATCCTTCTCGTCAAAGCCCATTCACACATGAGTTGGTCTCGCCTTGGTTAGATCAACTTGTACCCTTACTTTAGCAATGTTACCTCTTGTCTTATGTAGTGAAGCAATATCCAGATACAAGACCTTCCCAATAGGAGATAATAGAGCAGTGACAAAGGTCTTGTTATAGCAGTGCCAAGGTAGTTCAGGGAGAGATACCCAAATAGGGACAACAGGTGTTTCCAATTCAGGCTTGAAAGTAGGGTTCAAGACTTGAATTCTTATAAGTTGTCCTTCAATGTTCATCCTTTGCTTAGTCCAAATAGTTATATAGTCCAACTCATTGACCAAATAATTACATGAGACAGTTTCTTTAATGGTTTTAAAAACACAAATAAATTGATAAATATATTAATATACAAGTAATCATGCACAAGACTCAATTAAAAAACTAGTACACATAATGTGAGATTATTATATACAACATACAAATATGTTATGATAATATATAAATACAATCTGAATCACAACAATAAAAAACAATGTGTAGAGAATATATTATTATCGATGATGCATAACATACATTACAAATAAAAATGATGATATTATGTTTATATACAGTAATGTGCGAAGTAATACAATTTCACTACTATGTGACACACAACTAGAGAATTTGCGCAACAAAATATAACACACAATGACACATTGTAATAAATGTTACATTGTGTTTTACTTTCATTTACGAAACATATGAAGTAACAATGTGTCACACATTTATGTATTTATTAATTGATGCCACAATAAATATTGTGTCAATATACCAAAGATACATTGTAGCTTGCAGTTTGTACCTTTTAACACTATTTAAGTACTGTTTTGCAACCTTATTTGGTATCAGAGCAGGTTTTGATCTATACTTGATATTAGCTAGAAACTTTTAGATTGCGCATTTATTATGTTGACAACAAAATTAGATACCTTTATATCTTTTTTATTTATGTGTTTTGTGGTAATTATTGATTTAGTGGATTTAAAATAATTTTTGTATTGATGACATGTACTGACAAATAAAAAAGTAAAAAAGATATAAAGGTTTCTAATGGCGCTTGAACAGGACTGGGTCATGATGGTATGTCATGATCGATGATGATGGCGTCTGTCAGATCCCAACTATAGGTAAGCCAATTACCCAACCTACAGGGTACCTGTCCTAACTCTCTTGTCCAGCCCAAATGATATAACAACAATATAATAACCTAAACCTACCCAAAACTTGGATATCAACTATACAGAACTACATAGACAAAAGGTACATACTAATACATATAGCCAAAAACATAAGATAATATACAACCTGAGAGTGCTCCTATAAATACATAGAACTAATGTACAAGGCCAAAGTCTGAAAGCAAAAGACGACCATCAAAAGAAGGAGACTATCAAAAGGCCAGAGTTGTTGATGCTCACCTAAAAAGAAGTTTCCTACGCTCTGGATCTCTCAAAATCATTACCCTAGACTAGAACCTGGACCTGCACCTTTGAAAGATGAAGAAGAATGTGTGAGTACCAGAAAAATGCACCTAGTAGGCATCATCGGCTTATAGGGTGAAATAATATACAATATGAAACTCAAATGCAGATAAAAGTAGTTGTCCCATATATAAATTCCATAACCCCAATGTGAATCAAATCAGGAACTGTATGTGAGTGCAAGGCCCTAATATATGCATATACGATACCCGAGCCCCCATAAGACCAGGAGGTACACCCATGCACAAATTAGAACTGACAGATCATAATAGAATCCCTCAGAACCATCATAGAATCCCACAGAATTATCATACAACCCAACTCTCCACATCATTAGACCAAGGTCAGTTGTACATGGGTGTAAGTCCCTAATGTCTAAACTTGAACGCCCCCTGAGCCCCCATAAGCCTGGAAGGTACACCCATGCACAATCAGGGTGTGAGTAGGTATGTGGATCCATGGGTAATCAATCGTACGACCTCACCCCAACATTCATATGTCAATCGGGTCCTCCACCCTATGCCGACATGTGGCAACCAATCCAAAATATACATACGAAATTATTGGACGTAAACCCCGTGGGAGAAAGAATCCCCCTCACATCAATAATGTGTCTCAACTTAGAATATCAATCATGGGACCTTGCTCCTAAATGGAATCAGTGGGGTCCTCAACCCTAAACTCAGTCGACGCTCAGTCCTAAAAATCTACATTCATCACCAGGCATCATAGTCATGGCCACCAGGACACAAGTCTGGGGGGAGCATCACCAATGACCCAAACTCTACAGACATGGCCACAGCAACTCAAACGATGATGAGGAACGTCATCTGGGATGAGATATCTAATAGTCACCCACTCAACCAGTATATTCGGATCCATAAATTCAAAGTCATATCATGCCTAGAGTTAACGTAGACAACACTACTCAAAATATAGGTATACCAAAATACCATTATCCCTCTGATAACCACAAACCCAACCTCTATCTCAAATACACAAAACCAAGACCTAGCAGCTAACAACAGTACATAGGGCGTATATCATAATAATTAGTATAAAAAAGGGTCTAACATGCAGTAACTCAACAAAGGGTATGAATTGTAGATGTGGAAGATACATTGGTCGAAGCTTCTTGAAAGAAGTTTTCATTTCTCCAAGAACTTCACGGACACTATCAATATCTGAGTGAGGAGTCGTAATTGATTGGAAAGTGGCTTTCTTCACTTTAGGAGCCACCGCAATCTATTTTGATAATCCAAACCAAGATAGATATATCCTGACCAAATAATCACCATGATCAGACTTTGCCCTTACGTGTTTTCGTAATACCGCAGGTATGATCTTGGGAATTCCACATCGGGTCAATGAAACTGGAACAACCATGGTGTCATTCTTAGAATAACACCCAGCGTAATAACGCTGAAGGGAAACTGTACACTCTTTTAAATACAAAGCAGTATACAGAAAACCTGAACGTCTACCTTTAATCAGTTTAGCAGCCTAAGGCTTCGCTCTATTAACTGTGTTGTAAGCTTTCCAGTCTTTGAATTAAGGTTCAATGCTAGGAAAAAAGCTTTTGCTTCGCGGGTCTATCACCCCAATTGGTTTTGTTAGGAAATTTTTTATATGAGTATGCCCCTATCCCGTAAGCCTTCCATCATTGCAAGCCCCTTCCATTCGACCCAAGCTTTCTTTCGATTACGTCTGCTTCCGATTCTATTATTCTGTTAGCCTTAGTTAGTCATTTAGTCAAAGCCGTATGTATGCCCCTTTCGAATCATTCTATCATTCGAAGTTAGAGCTTGACGTAAAGTATTAGAATGAGTCTTATTAGGTTTTAACGAAGGTGTAAATCAATAACAACAGTGATATCATATGTTTCCATAACAACTAGGCCCAACAGGTGCACATCTAGCTCAGAACAAGTCACAGTACGACAAGAATTCAACAACTACTCTCACAATCAACGTATCTCAAAAATATCAGTAGCATGATCTCACAAAGAATGGTATAGGTTAGAATACATACCTGTCTCATGACATCAACCCATATACAACCTATATTAGGATCCCCTGTAATCAATAGCACCCAAACATATCGAATTTACAGCATTCATAACCAATGACATGGGGTATTAGTCTACCGTAAAACATACCATGCATAGAAGGTATAACTAACATGTAACATACATATCAGTTTAGCATGCATATAATTACACCTAGTGTAAGGGTAGGAAAAATCCTAGCCTACCTGGATGTCATTACCTCGAGCTCCGAATCACTCCAATCGAGCTTTTCCTTTCCTGATAGTCTCTTGAAGTTGCTTATCCCAAAATACATATCAAATCTCAAATCCGACTTTTCCACAATGTTCCTTGCAGAATTCCAAGTCACGTGGACCTTTGATTAACCAAAAATGGACATAAAATGCAAATTCTATAATTAAACTATGTTGGAGGGTAATGTCGTCTACGAAGGGTTAATTCCTATTTATAGACCTAACTTGTCACAACAAGGTCCCAATCATGATAGGGCCTATCATATCCCATCTACAGGCAAGCCAATTACCCAATCCACAAGGACCCTGTACTAGTTCTCTAGTCCAGCCAAAGTGATATAACAATAATATAATAATTGAAACCTACCCAGAACTTGGACATCAACTATACATAACTACAATAGACAGAAGGTATATACTAATACATATAACCAAAAACATGAGCCAATATACAACCCGAGAGTGCTTCTACAAATACATAGAACTACTGTATAAGGCCAAAGTCTGAAAGAAAAAGATGGCCATCAAAAGAAGGAGATTATCACAAAGCTAGAACTTGCGGTACTTACCTAATAAAAAGTATCTTGTGCTTTGGATCCCTCAAAATCAACATCCCCGACTAGAACCTGGACCTGCACCATGGGAAGATGCAGAAGTAGGGGTGAGTACCAGAATAAGGCACCAGTAGGTAACTGTAACAACTCGAAATTTTTTGAAATCTCCTTATGGTTTGACTTATATGATTTACTACTGGTCATGGTTAAGTTTTGGTATCCACGGGTTAATTTTAAGTGGCTGAACACAAAATGGGCTAGTTTGTGGCTTAGAGGGACAGTTTTGGTAGTGGACTTCAAACGGTCACAACTTTTGATGTGGGTTGAACCATGTGGGATACTATATATCAAATTGAAGTTCTTTGAGTTAGATTCGCTCAACTGGTTTCACTCGATTTGAAGTTCGGATGAGGAAGTTATGGCCCAAACAGTGGGACTGTATGAAATTCGGAAGACATTGGAGATAAGTTCAGAAAAGTGGCTAAGGGCAGGGCCACAGACCGTTAAACTTGTCATAGTCCTTGAGGGGTGTCGTGGAGTGTTCCAGTGAGCTAGGGGTGGCCAGGAACCACCCCATGAGACAAGTGTTGAGCCACGGACCATCAAATGGTCCGTGTGCATGCTCACGGCTCGTGTACTATCCCGTCAAGTGGGACAGTAGCTAGGCCAAGCCATGGGCAAGTTTATGTGACTAATTCTAGGCTCACGGGACAAGTACACGGCTAGTCAACCTCCAAACGGTCCGTCAAAAGTGTCTGTCAAGTGTTACAGAAAGTCCTCCAAGAGTTCGCGTTAGAAATTTGGCTAAGTATGGTGAGATGGGAGGTTGAACGGTTGGTGAATAGTGTGACGGGCACTGTAGAAGCCGTCTCACACTTCTTAGTCTCAGAAAGTAGCATTTTATTAATGGTAATTTCATGATTTAACATTTCCTTAAGCTCCTTTTTGGTACCCTAAGGTCTCCTAAACCCCTAAAATATTCCCCAAACCCTCATTCATACATTAAAACTCTCCTACATTCACTCTTGTGATTCTAAGACTCTCTTGGCCTCCATTGAAGAAAGCTTGTAGAATTCGGGGAAGAAAACCTTGACTAAGTTTGACCTTGCTAATTGTTGGTGGAATTAAGGTATGTGGGACTTGATTCAGAGATCCTCTTTCATCCTTGAAGAACCTATGAACCCTAACTCTTTAAATTTGATTTTAAGCTTTCAATTAGTTATGGATTTTTCCAATATTATTGTAGATTAGTGTTGGGACTTGAGTTCTGTAGTTTTTAGGTGATTTAATCATGATTTTAACCTTGAATTCACAAATGATTATTGAAACCCTTATTGATCAACTTGCATGTTCAATTTTATGATTTAATTAAGCATAGGTAACTTGCATTATGACTTATTCATGAATTTCTACATGTTTTATGATCAATTGTCTTTCAAATTGTTAAACTAAGTTTGAATTCTATTACCCATGATCTTGAACTTCATTCATGGCATATGCATGGTTATGGTTATGATGAAACTCTTGTTATGATACGATATGTAAAGGCTTGTGATCACATAGTCTCTTTGTTATGGCTCTTTGAGCATTATGGGTGCTTGCACCATCTTGATATGTTACAAGGCTTGATATGATAAGCTATGTAAATGGGCTACTCTTATTGCATTGACAAGATATGACCATGAAACGTTTTGTAAACTTTTGGTAGCGTTTGGCTTAAGCATGTGCATGATTTGAACAATGGTTTATTTTGACTAAGTATGCATGTTTTGAAAACTAATGTAAGTATTCCGATTTAAGGGTTGCATGTACCTATACGTATTCCCGTTGGATGAGACTTAGCACCGAGGGATTGGAGTCGGGATGGACTATCTCTACAGGGTCCATACTCCTTTCCATCAAACCATGTGCCACTATGGGTTTTCTCCCTAGACAGGGATTGATTTGTTTTGTATCCCCTTGTTTAAGGGTGTTAGGGTACTACTTGGCAAGTAGTACTGGGTTCGGGTAGTGGCTCGTCCG
>JBCEWC010014427.1:0-14374 GCA_038996855.1 Solanum aculeatissimum
ATACATAAACATCAGCATTGATACAATGCGAATTTTAGGGTTATTGATGATCTGTGTGTATCAGTTATTAAAAATTAACCTATATAAGTTTTAATATACTGAAAATATTAAAAAAACGTATCAATAATTAATTGGTTGTTTAATTTTTTAAGGTATCAGTGAAACTAACTGATGGTTTATAAATGTGTGTTATGTATCAGCGAAATAGCGAAAAAAGGGAATTTAATAATTTTTTTAAATGGTAGAAAATAATTGTAATTAAATTTCCAAATGTTGTGTATTTCCGTAATTTCTCCTTTTTTTTTTTCTACAATCCAAAAAGTTATAGCCACCATAGTAAAAGATTATTAATGAATTATAGAATTGGAAAAGGATGGGAAATTCTTTCTAGTGCAAAAAAATTAAAAGAGAAATACTATAAGGTTTGTTATGGAGGAGCTAAGACGAAAACAAATGTCCACCCTTCCACTACGATGGAGGATGTTGGGTAAAAAGCTGGTTGAATGTCAAAAAGACATTTCTTTAGCACCCTGAAACTCTCATCTGGACGTCATCGTTTCTCAATATAAAAATAGATGTTGAGAGCTTGACCAAAAGGACTCAATACATCTTTATGTGATTGGAGAGAAAAGAGGTGCAATTACTCCGCTGAGAAACTTCAATCACTGAGCTCAACATGACTACTACAACTAGGACAAAAGCAACAAGGCATTTATAAGTCACTGTGAACCATACATCTCTGGATCCAACTGCCTAGTCACAGGCATCAAATTTAACATAAAATTTTCAATGCTAGATGATCCAGTCTTGTATTAGGTGTTCTATAACAGCTAAATCCTGCTCCACTAAGGGCTCATTTTCCTTTTGATTCAATCACCCTCTTCGCGAAAGACGGCAAACAGAACGATGCAGAATGAATCTGGAGACAGAAATAGGAAGAGGAACAATTCAAAAGCACAGTACTAGAGAAGTGACAGTATACTCAACATTGGCACTGGAAAAGATAACCAGAGAATAGAATGACATCATACCTCAGAGTTGTAGAACTTCAAGGGACCTCTAGTTTTCGTGTGGTTATCATCAGCATCAATTGGGTTAATTGGATTCTTGAAATCAACTGCAGGTCCCTCAGTAGAACAGAGCATGAAACCAATAACACCACTAAAATAAAAGACAAAAAAGTCCAAAATTGGGATCACTACATAAACAGTCAGGTATTCTCAGTTACAACCACCATCCAAAATAAACCAGGAAAGATAATACAAAGACATGAATGCCAAGCCAGAATAACAAAATAATGCATACATATCAGCAAATATCTTGAAAGTGTACCTTGGATACGTAGGAACTGTGGTCCAGGCATAGTTGACCGAGCCTTTGAAGATCTGGCGGCAGTTTGCAACAATATCTTCAATTATGTGCATGTGAAGCCATATGCTCTCCGCCTGTGTACAGACAACGCCTCCAGGGCGTAGAGTCCTTGCTACTGATTCAAAGAAAGGCTTTTCAAACAACCCTTGGGCTGGACCTGGAGTTAAAAGAAGAAAAATTTAAGAGACGAAGTTCTATGACACATGAGTAGAAAAGTAAACGATTACCTATGGGGTCAGAGGAATCCACTATAACTGCATCATAAGTTCCTTCTGGAACATTTTTCAAAAATGCAACTCCTGTAGAAATGGGAGAGGAAAAGGGAAAGCCCATGAACAGTTAATCGATAAATTCACAAAAACACAACAAAAAGAAATTAGTTCTGTCATCTTCTCAGATAATACCATCACCAACATGGAGTTTGACTCGGGGATCCTCATATCCTATAGCTACATTAGGGAAATATTGTTTAGAGACCTGAAAGAAGAACAAGGAATTATGAGATTGTTGCTTAATGTTATAGAACAATGCTCCACCAAATCAAAATTTGGAGGAAACTGATGAGCAGTGAACTACAGGAATCATAGAAAGGGATAATTTTTGCAGAATCTACCATATCAAGACCGAATAAGCCACAGGTGCAGGAAAAACACGTGTACAACAAGCTTTAGACTTGCCAAATTCAACATTTTTTCTATACCCTTTGTGCAGATGAGAGAAAAGAAGAAACAAAAGAACCAAAGTACAGCTTTAATTAAAAGAATGAGGAAGACAGCTGACTTACATCAATTACCATCTTGTCAATCTCACATATGTCTATCTGTTCAACAGAAGAATGCCGAGATACCTCACGCAAGACACCACCATCACCCCCTCCAATAACCAACACCTAAAGTAAGAAAAACAAACTTGAGGTGTGGCACACAAGTAGAAGACATTAATCTCTAATTTCATAAAGTATCTCTTGGCAAAAATAAGGATGCATGCTATGATGCGATTCTTAGTGAAGGCTGGCAGTGTTCCCACTTACAAGTTCTCATTCCCTTTTAACTTGGCCTGTCTGAAAACCAAGATGATAATTGCGTACGAACATGCTTATAGACTTACTATAAAATGAATTACTAGGCAAAGCCACAGAAAATAGGATGCAAAAGTTATCACATTAAGTTTAAGATGATAAAGGTTTGGGTTTGATAGAGGTGCTAATTACTTATATCTGTTCTTTGCAACATATGACTAGTGAGTATATTGACCACAAGCATTATATTTCTTATTATAAAGTAAGAAGCATATGCGGATATAGTTTCTTTTATTTTGAGTTTGTTCCATTGTTAACGGAAACAAGTGAACTGCCAAAGAATTCAAGATTGACATTACGAAAAATAAAAAATGCATAATCTCCAAGATTCTATTGAATACTGAGATGGTAAATTTCACTATTGAGTAATGGACCTTTCTGGGGTTTGGAATTGAGCAAAGTGGGAGATGAGTGATCATTTCTTGGTAAGCACATTCATCACGCTCTGTGAGTTGTATCACACCGTCCAAAATAAGCACTTTCCCATAAGTCGATGACTGCAGCAGAAATAAACTTACATAATGAGCATCAAATTAGAGAGCATCCATTCCATCAAATAGTGAGAGGAGCAAACTCAAACCATAATGCATCGTGGAATTACCTGAAAAACCACGACATTTTGGTAATCTGACTTTCCCTGAAATAATATCTTTTCAACCTTCAATGAGTGTGCTTCCCCTGCATATAAGTTTTCAACTTCAAAATAAATTTGTCCCGTAATTTTGGAATTCATAAGAAGGTTAGAGAACTGAGTAATGAGTGTTTCTCAATGTAGGTCCACACATATTAATAGAGAAACAAACTGATACCATATAAAAATATTATGTTAGTAATCTATAGGTTTTGTAAACAACTCCACCTATGTGAGATTCGCAAAACATAGTCAATATCAAGCTCACAGATGCATAAGTTGAGTGTCCATTAAAAATAGACAATAATGATCTATACTTTGAATAGTAAGAGAAGAGCTGAATGAATACATATGTTTAATATAACAGATGACTATTCATCTAGTTAGGAAACTACGAGCAGATGAGTTGAGTTTATTTATATTTGCAAAGCCAAAGCATTAGTTTAGCAGGTTACAGAAAAGCACAGAAAAGATCAGTGGTTTTGGCAATGCACACAAAAGTAGGAAATCATAAACCTAAACACAATAAACTAAAATTTTATCATACACATGAAACACTTCTTTTCTTTGAAAGAGTATACAGGAAACACTTATTCTCCAATTAAACGCTCTCCAGTACAGATAGTTCCTCGGAGAAGGGAAAAATCATCAAAAATTTAAGCTCTTTCCAAAAAAGGCAAAATGTATAGGGCCAATAACTAGGGTGTCAAATAAGCGTGTTGGACTGAAATAGGAGAGATTAAAAAGTTATAGACCATATGTAACTATAATTTGAATTCCAACTCAAGAAAACAAAAAAATAAATTTATTTTGAAGTCGAAAGTCAACAAACATTATATCAACCAAATAAATATATACTTAAAATGACTCACCCAACATGAATTCAATAGAAAAAATAGAGTTCAATTTCTTTCGGTTATTTTGATACCAAAACAAGCAAAATTTTGAATTTAAAAATGAAAAAAATGGATAGATAAATCCTACAAGATACGAAGTAGATAGTAATTCATATATTCAATATGAAAACTTACATTGCACAAATTGCAAATAAAAAGCCTTAAAATGAGTTGGAAGTGGAGATTAATTAAGTATAGACCCCATTAAAATTATCTTGAACTCATGTCAATATTTGAGCTCGTTTTGACAACCCTACCAATTAAACCCCCTCCCCCCCTCCCTCCCCACAAAAAAAATAACAATAATAAAAAGCAGATCACTAGATACAGAAATAGATCCAGCATGTAAGCAGTAAGTACACCATATGTATATAGAACCCGAAAAGAATGTAAGCAAGCAAAATGATAAACAGCAACAACTACACCTGAATCTCAAATCTATGAATCCTCAATATCCTTTTTGGTTTCCATTTAAAGATTCAGTTATATTAAAAGTTGTTCATAAATATATATATCACTGCTTAATGTGGGTAATGCATACATACCTGGCCAAAGCGGGCTAATTTCAGAGAACCATCCAGGAAATACAGAAGAAATGTATGGAGATTCTTTGTCATTATTGGCTTCTTCCATTAAGACAGGACAGCCTTCTCTCTTCACAGCCTACTTATAAGAGAAAGAATTGAAGATTTAGGTAGGTAGCCCTCGAGACCCAGAAGCCCTTGATTGATTGATTGATTGAGGATATACTCAAAACTCAACACAGCACAAATTCTTAGGAAACACGCGGTTGCTTTTTAGGACTCGCACCTCTTTTCCCTCTCACTTCACAGACTATCTACTCATTTGCTTGCAACTTAGGCAAATCATTTTAATGCACCCCGAATACATACGTTACTCGCTCTATTCTGATTAGTGTTTTCAAAAGCAAATTGCTTCGAGTATAAATTGCAGACGCAGATTCAGATGACGTAAGTCCTTAATTTTGGAGTGGAAGTCATGAATGTGAAAATTTTTGTGTTATCTTTTTCAAATAATAATACAATATTTTTTTCTATATTATTGATGATTTATTTAAATGTATTTGTAAAATTATTGAAAATTTTGCTTTTACTTATTCTTTTAGTAATAAAATTATAAAATTTAAGATATATGTGATATACACCCCGTAGATCCATGAGACTTATGCCTTGTGTCTTGAGACGTATGTCTTGCCCCATACAGTATAAAACGCCTCTCCTCACGTCCCTGTCTATAAAGACATTGATTGTAATTACATGTTCTAGTTTATGTGTTCTAAAATCAATCAAAATTTTATATGAATTCAAAATATTTATGTGTTAATTATTATAATTTATAGGATCTTTTTACATAATTTTCAATAATTTATGTTATTTTTTCTTTCAATTTATATGACACTGATAAAATTTCGAAAGGACTTCTGTGTCTATTTATACACATTTTAAATTTAAAAATATAAATGTCAGTTGATATCAAGTTAAAGCTAATATACATTCATGGACACACTTACAGGTCGTTTGGTAGAGTGTACTAGTAAAAATAATGCATGCACTAATTTGGTGTATTATTAGTTCCTTGTTTAGTACTCCTTCTGTCCATCTTTACTTGGCTCCTATACTATTTTAGGATGCCCAACAATACTTGTCCAGTTTATAAAATCAAGAGATAATTTTACAATTAGTTCCTAATTTACTCTTGTCATTAATTATAGTTTTTCCCTATTACATTTTTCAATACATTGTATTAATTATATTCAAAGGGTGATTTAGTAAAATTACCCCTATCATTTACTACTTCTTAATCCATTTGCCAAGTCAAAAGGGGCCAAGTAAAGTTGGACGGAGGGAGTACATTTTTTCATGTTTTATATAACTAACGCTTGAGTATTAAGGTGTTTATTACTAATACTATGAATTTATAGGTATTAGTAATGCAATGCTTTTAATGCATGCATTAACATGATTAAAGATTCAATTGTCACTCAAAAAAAAATTCACATCTTTTTTACCATAATTATGGAGGGTATATTTGTAAATAAATTTTTTTATGCAAATACATGTTATTTTTAATACATCAAACCAAACAATGCATAAAAACATTCTATATATAATTAATACAAGCATAACTAATACATGCATTACTAATACAAGTATTATTAATATACTCTATTTAATATTGTTTTTGTACGTTCTACCAAACGACCCCTACCGAATACACCAAAAGTAAAGATTATGGTCTTTGATATATTATATCATTAAATATAGAATGTGAATATTAAAAATAATTTCAAATATGTCTCAATTGATTTAAAACTATCTAAAAACAAAGTCTTGATATTTTTTTTAATAGATAAGAGGGAATGCAAGGGTGGCTCGACAGTGTTAAAAAAAAGGCAAGCGTCTTAGGCCCTCAAATTTGAATGGCCTCAAATTTTATTTTAATAATAATAGGTTATAGATTTTTTTTAAAAAATTACCAAGTAAGTACTATTAACAATAAAGATTATTTACTTCATATAAAAACAAAGAATAATTAGAATAAGTTTGGTATATCTGGAGTACTATATGATTATATGATAAATTCAAAAGAATTACAGAATGAATTCAATTATAACTATTTAAAAATAATTTTGCATTTCAAAGAGATGGAAGAATAAAATTCGTAAGAAAATATCTTAATTTATTTTTTAAAATTTAAGACCTCCATTTAATCTTCGTCTTAGATCACTAATGCACTTGAGCCGTTCCTGAGGAAATGCATGGAGTAACGTAAATTTCAAAATTAAGTTTTGAAATATTCAAAAGGGTACACCTACTATTAACAATTTATTATGGAGGTGTGATTATTATAAAATGATGGGGCTCTCAATTAGGGTTTAAATGTGAAAGCGCTGCCCACTCATCAAAATCCACACGGGCAAAGGTAAGGTGGCATCTTCCTTTAATCACTCCTTTCCACATTTTAGTTGTTAGGTAACTAAATCCACAATATTGCCAGATTTTCTTGGAATTGGTCATTTAGATCATGTGTGGCAATACTTTCATCTCATTTTATGTGCTGATTTGTATAATTTTCTAAAAAATAGTAGACCTTCAAAACTTATGATTTAAAATAATTATTAAATATTTATGTGATTGTAAGATATTTCATTAAAAATAAATTGAGAATTTTAAAATTGATTTTTTTATTCTTTTAAAAATTGATTAAAAAAAAAGCATGTCATATAAAATGAAGTGAAAGTAATATATTTTAGAACGAACAGAAAATATTTGGCACAATTAAGATTGATACAAATGAGTATAATTTTACTTTTTGAGGTTATTTTTGTAATTACAAGGGGGATAGTACCGGTGGACCCGTAAATTCATTTTGTTTTTCATCCAAACTACCCTCTAAAGTTAAATAACTTTTTTAAAAAAAAAAATCCTAAATCACTATACTGTTTCAACAAATTTCTGCTACCCATAATTTTTTTTCTTTCAATCCAAAATATTGTCCAAGAAATTTTATTTTCAAATCCAAACCGCTATCTTCTCTCTATTTATATCCACTCTATTTTTTCCAACCTTTTTTGTCTTCCATTATTATTATTTTTTTTTCATTCTTGTTCATTTTCAATATGTGAAAAAAAAATTCTCCCTCTTTCTCTTTCGTTCATAAATTTAATCTCATGGGCAAGTATGTTATCATGACCCAAAAACTAAGGTCATGATGATACACACTTCAAATTCATCTCGATGTGTAAACTGAAAAAGAAAATCAAATACGAGACTTTTAGTAGGGAAGTAAGGCCACAAACGAAAAGAAATACAACACAACAATAATGAAGAATCCAAAAATCTAATGTCATAAGTATAAAGAACATCTAATACAAACTCTGGAATAGTAGTACAACACGGTCTCTAAATAGAAGTAAAGGCTATAAGTAAAAATAGAACTAATGACAATTCAGGGCACAAGATCTCACCATCAAATTTGGTATGAAATATCCACTAGATGTAATTAGCTGTTGCGAGGATGATCCCGACTAGAATCTTCATTAAAAAAAGACATGGGTTTGATCGACAAATATTTGAAATTGATCGAATTATGTAATCAACTGAGGAATGCTTTCATCTGCACATAAAAGATTCTACTCTAACATCGATACCGTTAATATATATAGAGTGATGCGAATAAAATAATCACATAAGATTAAGTATTATCAAACATCATCAGATAAATTCAACACTCAAAGATCAATATCATGCCATGTAATAAGATGGAATGATGCAATACATGGGTGACATGGTGGGATTAAGACTGTCGCATTACCTGTAGTATGCACCTATCGAGCTGAGCTACCAGATAGGACTCATGGGGGTCTCGCAGATAATATACCTCATCACAATTTCAATATCTCATTCTCCTTTCCAACTAGCTTGTAGTCAATGATTTTAGAGGCGTCTCATTTTCTTTTAAAAATGTGTTTTCACATTTATCAATTTTTCATGTTCCATGATATGATGAATGCATGTTAATAAATAAGCATAAAGGTATCAATCACCTTGACATGATCACAAAAGACACAAATTCTCAAATTTAATCAAATTATGATAAACACCTTCGGTTATGAATAATGAAAAGAAATAATTTTAAAATAAACAATCACCATTTGAATTTTTTATTTATTTATCAAAATATGTCGCAGTTCTCAACTCATCCCACAAAATTTTAATTTCTCAAAGTATGATATAACCAACAACTCAACCTCTCTCTCGGGCATCACAAGTGAACTAGTGTTACAAACTTCATTCACATGCATTTAAAGAAATACATAGTCACAAAATAACCAAAATGACATGTAAAGTCCCCACACAGACAACATAATATAATCAATAAATTCAAATCATGATTCGATCTCATCCCATTATTAATGACTTAAGAAACATCAGTTACCTAATCTCGATCTCAAAGAATGATAACTAAACCTACCTCAAATGTCAAAAGTCACACCCGAATGGTCTAGTAGAGAAATAACCCTCAAATATCGATTCTAAAATAATTCTCAACTATTAAGAATGAAAAAAATTAATCAAAAAAGTTCAACAATACCCATAATGCAAGGTTTCAAATTCGAAGACAAAATCGTTAAAAAATTACCTCGAAATTGACAAGGGTAAAGCTAACTTTTTATTTGAAAAACTTGTTTTACAAATCAAGAGAAGTTCATGGTTGAAAAATTTATTGAAATTGAGCAAGACATGGATTCAAAATCATTAATTACTCAAAGTTCAGCTTATTAAAGAAACTATAAAAATTGAAGTACAAAATCAAGAATTAGAGGTTGAAATGATGAAATAGTTAATACTCCTTCCCTTAAAAGAATGACCTGGTTTGACTTGTCACGTAGTTCAAAAAAATAAAAAAGACTTTTCAATATTGTGGTTCTAAATTAAAGTTATATTGTAACACCCCACATATTAAAAAGTTTGAAACATGAAAAAATTGTAAAAAATCTTGAACTGGACTAGACTTACGATCTAATCTATGTCTCGTGGATTGATCCATGGGTCATAAACCAGCTTCGTGGTTGAAATCCAGGAGTTGGTAAAAATTTTGATTACTGAAATGTTGAAGTACAAAAGAACTCTACGAGTCGTATAATGAATTACGACTCGTGGATGAGGTCGTGAATGGAACCCGAAGGATGAAAACAATTTTTCAAGTCTGAAAAAATTCTATGAAAGTGATTTACATTCTGTAAATGAGACTACGAACCATACTATGGGCTCGTGGATTGAAGGTGCAAATTCTAGTAGCTAAAATTTTGGGTCATGTAAAGTACAAAGATTAAGCACAACTCATAGATGAAATTACAATGCAAGTCATAAACCTGATCTTGTAGAATGAGATTTAGAGACTATTTCAGGATAAAAAAATCAACAGGACGAAAACCCTACATACGACTCATACTTCAATTTACGGACTGTATATAGTGCTCATAGATAGGTTCAAATATTTTTAAATGAAGGATTTTTTTGGTCATTCTTGAATCGTGTGATCCCTACACTATACCATTTTGACCCTATTAACTGACTAAACTAACTCAAATCCTACAAAACTTATTCTTAAACCATTCTAACTCATTCACTCTAAAAAACTTCTTTCAAAATATCTAAATTTTCTCTCTCTAAGAATTCTCTACATTGAAGTTTAGAGTTCCATCTTTGGGTCAAGGATTTCAAGGTCTAATCACTCCAATTCCTAAAATTCTTCACTTGAGGTATGTAGGGCTTCATTCATGGATTAGATTTATTCATAAAGCCCAACTCAAAATCTCCCTTTTCTCAAAGTTCAAGCATGATTTCTTATGGGGTTTCATGATTCTATTTCAAATGATTGAGTTATGATTATTACATAATTATTATACCTAATTTTGCATGAATTATGAAGAATTACATGATGATGATTTTCAAGTGAATTTAAGTAATTTCAAGTATATGATGATTAGAGCTTGTTGAATTAATATTAGTTTCTTTACTAATGATTCCTATATGATTTTCATCTAATTGCATGATTTTAACTTCCATTAGTCATGAGCCCATATGTGGCTCTAATTTCCTATGACAAAGTTATGATTTTTATGAATACAATTTTAATTATGAAAGTATGCTTTGATGATGATGATGATATGATCATGAGGGTAACATAAGATCCTAATGTTAATGAAATGATGATAAGATAGGGAGTATCCAAAGTTATATAGATGAACTATTCCTATGATATGATATGCTTTCATGAGGCTATGATGCCTATTGTAAAAGCTATAAAAGTATAATTTCTAAACTATGATGATGACTATGTATATGCATATTATGTATTTCATGGGATTTTAATTAGCACCGAATAAGCTTGAGTGAGAAGTACTATCTCCAAGGGTCATCACATAAATTTTCATGTCTTATAACTACGTGCCACCATAGGTTTATGATTGTGTGCCTATAAGGCTAGCTAATGGATCTATATAGCATTATGTTCATGTAGTACTCATCGTGCTGGGGTTAAGCCTAAAGGGTGGGGTCTTCATGTATATGTAATTCTCACCGTTCTAGGGTAGAACCTATAGGATGAGCGTTGAGTCTATGTTGGCAAAGTAGACTCCTCTTTCACTCAATATGGAGGGAACATTGAGATTTTATGCAATATTTCACAGGGTCTTATTGTCGGTTATGGTCTTATTCCCACATATGTATACTAAGTTATGAAAGACTCTATGCTGTTTCCATTCATGATTTTAAACATGCATTGCTCATACATATTTTGTTCTTATTTTATTGCTATGATTATGTATATTGCTATTATATTATGATGTTTTCTTGATGCATGGCATACCTACATACATAGTATATTTCACGTACTAACACATACTCTTTGCCTACATGATCTAATCCAGTAAGGATGGGCGACAATGAGACTATTCCTCCATTTTGTGGCTAGAGTTGGACTTGATTATTGAAGATCATTGGTGAGTTCCCATGCTTCAGGGATAAATCTAATTCTTGTCTATGTTTTATTATGTTGAGACTTTATGATCATTTTATGTTCTATCTTGAGGGTGAGTTAGTAACATGTTTAAGTCCTCACAAGATCTATGATGTAGAGGTGTGAATTGGACTTATGATGTTGTAATTCTCCTTACAAGAAAACTATGACTTTAGTTGTATAAGACTATGTTCTCCTTGCTTACTCTATAAATTTCTTATTTTACCTTATGTATGCTTATAATATGAACAAGAGGTTTGGATAAGGCATCTTCAGGTGTCACATTCATTATGTCACATTAAGGCCCTAGGTTCGGGTCATGAAAAAGTTGGTATCAGAGCACAAGGTTTGAAAGCATCCTAGGGAGTCTAACATGTTGCGTCTAGTAGAGCCTTGTTCACAGGCATGAAGCACAACACATCTATGATCGAGAGTCTATGAGACGTATGTTTTGCCTTCAAGACTCTTATTTCCTAACGTTTTTCCTTTGACATCTTCAGAAAAATGCCTCCACAACGTGCTCTATTACCTAGGGGAGTTGATGCTAATGAGGATCAAGTTCCTTCATCTCCTCAAGTTCCTCAAGGCCCTCAAGCTGATCAAGTGACCAATGAGGAGGTTAGGGCCACTATCACTATGTTGGCTCAAGTTGTTGCTTCTCCAAAGACTCCTACTCTGACTTCAAGGGTGACAATTTTTTCTAGAATGAATCCTTTGGATTTCTATGGCTCCTTGGTGGATGGGGATCCACAAGAGTTTATTGATGAAGTTTACAAGGTCATGGAGATTATAGGGGTATCATCCGAGGAGAAAGTCGAGTTGCCAGCTTATCAACTTAAGGGAGTTGCTCAAGTTTGGTTCACACAATGGAAGTCCAAAAAAGTTGAAAAAGGTGCTATTGATTGGGAGATGTTTAAGACCATCTTTTTTAATCATTTCTTTACTTTTGAGCTAAGGGAATCTAAAGTGATGGATTTTATGAATTTGAAACAAGGTGGTATGAGTCTGAGGGAGTAAGCTCTCAAGTTCACAAAGTTGTCTAAGTATGCTTCTTCTTTGGTTGCTGACTCTAGGGCCCGCATGAATAACTTCATTTTGGGTGTGTCCGATTTGGTAAATATGGAATGTAAAGCTGCAATTCTCATTAAAGAAATGTATATTTTTTGGATCATGACTTATGATGAGCAAGTGGAGAGTGAAAAGCTTCAAAACATGAGGATGAGGGAGTCCAAAAGAGCTTGTTTTGATGGTGGATTTTCATCTGCTAAGACTAGAGGTGGTCGTTTCCAACAAGGCCAAGGGTCATAAAAAGGTGCTCCTAAAGGGTTTTCTAATGATAGGGTACCTTCCTATAACGCTTAAATTGATATTGTAAAGGGTGGTGGTGCTATCCCTCCTATGTATCCCAAGTGTGGGAGAAACCATATTGGTGATTGCTTGAGAGGAATAGGTGCATGTTTTTCTTTTGGTAAGATGGGGCACAAGATCTCTGAGTGTCCTAATATTGCTAACAAAGGTAGAGAGATGCGTCCTCAAGGACAAGTAGCTCTCAATCGATTCTATATTTTACATGCTAGGCAAAAAGGTTGAGGAATCTCCCGATATGTTTACGAGTATGTTAAGAGCCTTTGATTATAATGTGTATGCTTTGCTTGACCCTGGTAGTAATATGTCTTTTGTTACTCCTTACCTTATCAAAAAAATGATATGTCTCCCCAAGTCTTGTTAGAACCTTATTGGGTCTATAGTCTAATTTATGAGTCAATCATAGCCAAAAAAGTCCATAGAAATTATTCTGTATCGGTCTTGCGTAGAGTCTTTCCATATGATCTAGTTGAACATAACATGACTGATTTTGATATAATTCTTGGTATGAAATTGTTGCATGTATCTTATGCTTCTATTGATTGTATGTCACGACCCGGAGGTGGGTCCTAGGTGTGACATGGCGAAGGAGAACTCGAAAGTCCTTGATCAAGCCATCATAGCATCATTACACACATCATCGATTTGGAAGCACGGAAAGGTAAACACATAACACATAATTCTAAGGGAAACGGGGCCTTGGACTCAAGCTATGGGGATGTTGCCGGGAATGGGATGAGCATAAATCACATAGCACATAACAGGTATTTCTAAGGGGAGGGTAAGTAGGACTCAAGTATGGGGGCATACTGGGTTAGGGGACTTTCCACATAAGCACATACCCAACATTTACAAGCCCATAAACATAATCATACGCAAAATCGAAACATCATTTCCATAACAAATCTCAATAGTCATAATATTCCAATAAAGCATAATACAATGTGCAAGAGTTTAGTGTGTCCAACATAGCCTCTACATAAGAAAGAGCGGGGCCTCAACATATTTTGGGGCTCACCCTCAATACATGGAACAAGAAGATAAACAAATACAAGGAAGATAGAAGGTAGCTATTTCCCTTGAACAAAAGGGCTCACCACAAGCTAGTATCTCCAAGGATGTCACTCGTTGTCCGTCGGAAGATAGAAGTCATCACCAGTCCCTACATGGTTAGAACATGTAGATGAAAGTATGGGTTAGCACAAAATATGTACAAAGTATGCAGGCATGCAATGCATATGACAATATAGCATGACCTAACGAGGTGACAAGGGGACAAGTGATACGAAAGGGATTCACATAGCCAAAGGGGGATATATTATAACAATATGTCATGCCATGATGCATGAAATGCAACCTAAGATCATATCATAGCGGGAATGTTGCCTCAACCAACACCGGAGGAGGCCCTAGCGAGCTACTACTTGGATCCGGACTACTTGCCAGGTAGATCCCTAGTCAACCCTTAAACAAGGGGATACATAACAA